>VDFB02273031.1:252517-367526 GCA_007258455.2 Sequoia sempervirens | reverse complement strand
TTATATGCTCCAGCATTCATTATATTTATTCCTGCCAGTCATGCCACTTCAATGATTCCGGCTTTGATCCTGGAGGCTTGATATATATGGGTGTGTTTGATGCCATTTCCGAAGCTAAAGAGTTTGGCATTTTCAGAATGTAAGGGATTTAATTATTGTTATTATTATTCAAGCCGAACCACATTTTCATTGGAAAGGGATATCGCACCATTTTATTACATGAAGACTTGACTAAGCCAGCCACTTAGTGTATGTTGGTTGAACAAATTTTTGAACAAATAGCAGCTATGGAAAATTCATTGCAGGAGTTTAGGGAGGTGACATGGACTTTGAAAGCCACACTAGGCAACTACACAACTCCAACTTTGACCGCAACTATTGTTTGAAGAGGTCGCAACTTTTGGTGTGAAGGGAAGAATCGTGGCAATTTGGAGAGGCATAGGAATTCCAAACTCTACTTACCACCACCTCTGGTTCATAAAAGCATCTTTACCACTAGCCTCCAATACCTAGTCGGCTCTTTAAGGAATCGAGATTGCAGACACAAGTCGACTCCCTCTGGCAAGGTGACATGGAGTATAGAAGAGTTGTGGGGTTCAGTGCCACCTAACTCTATCTTATCTACCGCCATCCTTGAAGCCGTGCATCACTAGGGAAGCGCTACCTAGTCTGAGAAAAGAGACATGAGACTATAGACCGTTTTGGGAGAAGACACGGGTGATATGGAGACTTAGGGAAGTAAGCTTTGAGGCTGCTATATCTATTACAAATCAGCAATAAATAATATTAAATAATTTTCTATGAATTATGGAAGAAGAAAAAGCCTATATTAATTTTTGTATTAAATTATGGAATGAAGATTATTAGTTAAACAATCAATGTCAGGATTATCTATGCAATGCAATTGAATTCTTAATGTGGCTATATTCGTATGAAATGCTTTAATCGTTTCCATCCTGTGAGTAAACAAGGATTGAGGTTTAGAACAACCGGATAACTGTACTAGTCTACAATAATTATAGAATAAATACCGAATTTTGGAGATTTAATCTTTATATCTTTGTTGGTGTCAACTGCATTTAAATTAACATCTTTATATGAGAACCTCTGAACAGCTCAAACAAGTGTGATGATAACCATTTGACACAATGTTTACATTGTCAAACAAAGCAAATCGTAAAAACTTTGATACTCTTCAAGTGGGGATTTTACACCTTCTATCACTTCAATCTTTTTTCCTATCCAGAAACTCTGGAATAAGATAGGACATGTCGACATACTCTCCATTCAAACTGCAAACCAAAACTCGCATCCAAAAGGAAATATAGATCACGAACATGTTGCCAGAAAAATCTCTTTGCCTGGATAACTGACCACAAACATTTTGGATCAAACTTTCGGATTACTTCTATCAACATGAATAGATACAAGCATGATATTGCAAGCATACTACAAGCAGTCTTCTTCGTTGTTCTCAAAATGTTCTGATATAACAGTACAATTACTTTTTGTTAGAGCAAATAACCCAAGAAGACAATGAAATACTAGTTGTGATGAATCACTGGACATGCTCAATGAATCATCAACACAAAATGAATGGTCCTGCAGAACAGGAATGATCGGAGCCTCAATCAATGACTCTGCACAATGAATCACTGAAGGTGAAGGTACATCAACTATCCCTGATGGAGAAGGAGCATCTGAAGAACCCTCGTTATCCTCATCTAAAGATTCAAAGTATTCCAAAACTTCAAACTCCTGCATAGTAGCATGATCATAGGGTATCCTGTCTGAGAAATGAAGAGGCACAAGACAATCTAAAACAGGATCATCTCGGAATAGCTGAGTATCAGGATCTTCATGTATTTCCCAGATTTTAGTCCAAAGAATATATGGACACTCAAAATGATCAATAGCATCCAAGGTGGCATCATCAGTATGCATTGCAATAACTCCTAGGACATGATCCCTTTTGCAATTCCATGCAACTTTCTTACTATCAGTACTAGGAAGGGGAACAAGATTATATAAATGTGGCAACAAATGAAGTCATCAGAGATGTTTTATGATACCATCTCTCCATTGTTCATAGTTTCCCCTTTTCAACATAATCACAGCAAGATGAATTAAAAACCCCATAATCAACTATGAAAAATCTCCAAAAATACAAAAACAGTAATAGCAAGATGAATTGAAAACCCCATATTGTGATTGAGTCCTCCATCCATACATCATTTTTGTTTATTTTTCTCTTTTGGAGAGGGGTTTTTTCCCATAGGGTTTTTCTCCTTTTCTCCGGTTGCGAGAGATCTCTTTTTTGCATTGTAAATGGGTACCTAACATGGTTGTGTAGCCGGGACCCATATTGCATCTTCTTTTTTGCATAATAATTCTCCCTAAGTTGCACTTAAGGGGGGGTGTTGGAGTAAATGGTTTTTACCATTTACCCGCTTAAGCTTACTTAGGTTTACTTAATCTTTCGAGTAGTTTTTCCCGTGCTAGGAGGTTTCTCACCCGCCACCTATTTCACGGCTTTAAAAGTCTGTATCATATGTATTTTATCATCTCATTTTTCATTCTCTCTCTTCTGGTGAAGTAGCCTTTGGCTTCTCTCTATCTCATGAAGGTTATTTTCTACAAATGATGCTCCTGGGAGGTGGATGACACCAACACTTTTAATTCTCACTATTCAACTAGTGTTACTCCTTTGACATCAATGAGCACCTTTGACATCAAGAGCAATGATCCTTTGACATTACTCCTTTGACATCAATGAAAACATATGTTCAATAGGCGACAATTCAAAAATTTGGAAGAAATAATCAACTATCCATTTACAGCACTAGCAAACAAAACCACCACACATATAATTGCCACTTCGATCGAACTCCAAGTTATACATTTGCAACTATAAACTTATATTATACATCACAATAATACTTCCTCTAGCTTATGTGTTGTCCAGTACCAGGGATGATTGCGACTAAGATACATGATCACTAAATCAATCGCCAAGATTGGTATTGAGAATTAAGCCATCCTCCAATCTATTTGACTATGTCATGAGCAACCTTAAATGGCACAGCTAGCAGATTTAAATTATTTATTCATTACCTCTGTAATAGCTGTAATATCAAACTTTGAAATTACCTCCGCAAACCTCCATCATAATTTTCTTAAACCAAGCTCCTGAACAATCGTCAATTCTGAAATGAAACTATTCTCTAAAATTTGTCTTCATAGAAGACTTCACAAATTTCTCCCAATGAAGCTCTATTGCAGACTCTAGAATGAATCCACCCAATGGATGAATTGAGTTTTCGTCCAGCCTACCTGCTCAAGGGTTTCTGTCTTTGAGGTTCATGAAAGTTGTGCTTTCAAATTTTCCCTTGATAAAATAATTTTCCAAGATAATAAATTTCCTTCTCAACTTGCCTTTTATACTTCACCACTAATTAAATATTTTGCCATCCTAAAGTCACTTAATTTAATATTTAAAAAGATTTATTTAATAAAGTCAATTTATAACATTAATTAATTAAATATAAACATCCACAATAATACTTTTAGGACCATTTATTATTTAATTAATTAAATTAACTTAGTGGTGACTATTTGGGAGTCGGGAACATTACAGTCCTCCCTTCCTGGCATTGCTTGCCCTCAAGAAACTACAAACCAGGATATTGCAATATCTACTCTCCTTCCCACATAGCATCCTCAAGAAGCAAATCCTTCCACCTAATCAAATATTCGTTAATCACCCTATGCTCTCACATCGCCTTTTTGAGGCAAGACACATGAAACACATTATGAATTTTGCTACATGTTGGTGTAGTTGGCAAAATATATAAATAAATAAATATTATTGTGTTCGGAAAAAAGAAATTAATGTGTAATCGGGAATTAGTTCCCGACAATTGGGTAGTTGTACAAGATAGTTGCCAAAGATTGGTGTTCTCAACCAACATCAGCCAACTATATATTTCATGTTTCATTTGTAGTCAACGACTGGACATTTTGTATTGCCTAAATCTCAATAACAAAAACAAGAGTTGGAAACTGGCAAGACCTGTAACTTAAGACATGTTTTCACTCATTTCATTACCACAAGGATTGGAAGCAATGAATACAAACTCTTGATTACCATTGTCGCATTTTCTGTAAACATTCAACAAATTTTTAGGCAAGTTTGTTTCTAATGAGGATGTAAAATAGCTTATAGGGTTTTTGTAACACTTAACCTATTCAAACATCTTTCAACATATATCCCCTTGTCATAGACTCATAGGTAATTAATGACGTGTTATAACCTTCTAAGTACATATTTTCTAGATAATTCTTAACTACAAAATTATTGGATTGATCAAGTCCAATAAAATGAAAGATGTACAAAAGTTTAGCATTCACAACAAACAATAGGACTTAATTTTATAGTTTTACACTAATATCCAATTCTTGTCCAATCTTCCAAATCAATTGGAGGTTGTCACTCCTCTTGTAAAATTTGACATATCCTCATGTTTAATACTAAGATTATTTTCCTATCTTGGGAAAGTACTAAGTTTTGGCTCTTGCAGTTATTCATTGTAATGTCCCCACTCTTGCAAGCATCAAAGTAGGCATTTAGCCTATTCCCCTCGGGTCCTCGTGAGGGGCTAATAATATGTCTAGTTAGGTCCCTATGCTGATCAGCTCTGTTTTTCTTTCCTTCAACTGTGTGGGTTCAAGCTTAGCCTTTGGTTGACTTAGTTTCACATACTTACTATTTATAGTAAGTCATTGTTCAGGGTTTCTATTTTAGTCGGGCATCCGATCACATGGAGAACAGGGAGAGTCGACTCCTAACTGTGACGACATAGCAATGTAACAAGTATTTCGGGCAGAGTATTAACGCTTAAGTGACTTAAGTGATTTATTTAAAATATTTTAATGTTATTATAAGTTATGGAAGTAACTTTATAATAATAAAGTCACTTTGAAGGCAATTAAAGGGAATATATTTCAATCCCACATTGACCGTGTGTTTGAGCTCACAAGAAATAATTCTATGAGCCTAAGCCTACCAAACTTATCGGATATTTGTTTGAAGATTTCTCTTTGGCGTTTGGGGAAGGGAGCCCTAGGGTCTCTGCCAGCGTATTGGCATTGGAGAGCATAGTTGCTTCATTGCAATAGCATGCTGAGGTTGTGAAATACCAGCTAAAGGTGCTCACTGTTGGCTTCATTCAGAGGTCAAGTTTGTGCTTCATCAGATTTTCAGGGTTCCAGAATAAGGGTTTCAGCATCTTTTCAATATCAGAATATTGTATTCCGGGTATGCCCTATTGTAAAAGTTTTCAAAGTAAATCTATAACGTTATCCATTTGCTGCAGTAGGGTTTAATATTTTCATTTTCAACATTTTATTGCACACATTATTTCATCAAAAATCATTAAAACCCTAAAACCCAGAACAAGTTTTCAGCAAATACCATAGATCCCGTGGATCTACAACTGCAGCTAGAACTAGGGTTCCTTACATTCAGGCTTTTAAACAATATCAATTTTTCCTCAAAGTTTGAGAGGTGAGTGATCCTAGGATTTTGTGGGTTATGGGCCCACAATGTAACTTAGCATAGGCTTATGTAACAAATTTGGGGTGTAACTTGTTTTGTATCAAATTTATCTAAGGTACTTGTATGCCTAATACGGATGTTTTTGATCATGAATGTAGAGCAACTTTAATCAAGAAAAAGGACTTAGGAGAAGAAAACTCCTGAATGAAATGATCTGCTCCAAATATTAAATGTAGAAGTGAATTTGGTCCATAAAATAGAGTTCACTAGGTCAATTTTGTAGGTTACAAGGTGGATCCATACATCGCCCTTGTTTCAATGAATGTGGGATAGGTCATATGTGGTATGGTCTTAGTGTACATGGTGACTTGTTCAAAACGAACAGATTACTCTTCGTTGAAATAAGTGTGTTCCCCTCAATGAATCTCGATGAATATATCTTACGATAAATTTCAAAACATAAACCTCAAATTATTAAAATTTCTCTTAAGATCTCTCAAGAGTCAAAATCTGTTATTTGATTTACAACAAAATGTGTATGTTCAAAGATTTGAGTTGTATTCATTACATTCTCTCAAAATCATTGTTTTGGCATATCAAAATTTGGTTGAGTTTTAGACTTGGATTTCTATTATTATTTCTAATTCCAGCTTGACATGCTAGTAATGATTTACTCTACAATGTTTCAAATGAGGTGTTTATGGATAAGACCAATATACTAGATAAATCATTTCGGAATATTCTTGTAGACTTCGATGTTATTAGTTGGCTTTTAAGAAACTGGCAATCTTAGGTCCAAATGATATCTATGTGCACTTACATCTTGAAATTTGAAAGTAAGATAATCTTATTCCATCTTTGTATCTTTAGTTATGCCTAAGTTTTCATGACAACTAGTGATGGCAATATGTGGATTTCCATTTGAGAATTGAAAGTCAAGGTATATCGTTAGCTATGTTAAGTTGTTATGATTGATTGTTCCTTCATTGGGAATCTTATGAGATAAACCTTGTAAGATCACCTTTTGGCCATTGTGTTGAAAACAAAGCTCCATCTTTTGGAAGTCTCAGTAGTATCTTCCTAAGGAGTGCAACCATTGGATGTGAAAGGAAAAAATAAATTGAGCAAAGGAAAGAACTAATCAATGAGCATCGTTTAAGGAAAAATATTACTAAAGAGAGAGTAGCCAAACCAAGCACCACCACCATCAAGAGGAGGCACAAGAATTTGATAAGGGGAAAAAACAAGAAAAAACCCCAATATTATGAATGGAGGCAAAATGCCTAAGAATGATACAAAAAGAGAGACACAGAGAGAGAGAGAGAGAGAGAGAGAGAGAGAGCACTTAAGCCTTAAGCTTGCTTGCTTGAATGAAGAATGAGAGGAGAGGCACCTCAACATATAGAGGTGAGAAGAGGAGTTAGAATTAGAAAGTAACTCCAAACTCAATGAATGTCACCATTCATCTATGTGTGCGCAAGTTGTCAAAAGCCTCTTAAGGAGGAGCTACAAATAAATAATTACAATTAAATAATAACCTTTACCAAGTAAAGATTAATCTTCATCAGATGCCTAAGACTACATCCGTGTCTCCTATATTTATAACGTAGAAGTCTTCTTTAATTGGATATCTTCCGAAGGTGATGCTTAGTTGTGGCACCCTTCGTGTGCATGAGGTAGTAAACCCATCAGCCATGTCTACCTTAAAGCCCTTGAAATTTTCAGCTTCCAAATTCATTCTTGTAACTAATCCTTCATCAATAAAGTTGTGTGTGGCACCACTATCAACTAGTACGGTCACCTTTTGTCCCTTAAGAACACTATGAATTTGAAAGGGGTGGTACCTGGATGCTTTTGAGATTGCAGCTAGGGTTCCATAGTCTTCTTTCTCGAACCTTCCTTTCTTGCTTGGAGTTTCACTTTCTTCTTCCCATAGTTCTTCATCGGATAATGCCTCTAGATTATGCACTTGTCCTGGGCACTTATGTCCTATCTCCCATTTTCCCTTGCATTTAAAACACAATCCTTGCCTTTGGAGCTTTATCCTATCTTCCCAAGTCGGTTGTGTTGAGAAGGTAATGGCTTGGGTTGCCAACTTCTTTTATAGGGAGTTTGGTTATGTGATTTGGATGGCATATTCTTGGGTTGGCTCTTCTCCTTTATTGATGTGGTTTCCAATCGTAGGGCCTTTTGAATAGCATCTTGGAGGATTGTGGGGTCAAAAGCACTCACCAAACTTCAAATTGTCTCTAATAGCCCTTCAATATATAGGTATGTTAGTCTTTTCTCTGTAATCCCTGGTACCATGATGGAGATCCTTTGGAATTTAGTAACATAGTCCTCCATAGACCCTTCTTGTTGTAATTAGGTTAATTCCTTGAAGTGCTTCTCGGGGTGTTTTTGGTCGAATCGATCCATGAGCTTTTGTGTGAACTCATCATATGTTGTTATATTTTGGTGTCCTTGTGTAATAATGCCATGGTGCCACCAATCATGTGCAACCCCCTCTAGATGTAAAATGGCAAACTTGATAGCATCTTCTTATGTCATGGGACTAAGGGAAAAGTAGGTATCCAATTTTTGGACCCATGAATGTGTCGTGACCTTTCCTAACCCATTAAAGTTGGGGAGAGTCATTTTACTCACCCTTTGACATAAGTTTTTATTTGTTTTCCTGTTTCCCTTTCTACAAGTAGTTCGCGATCTTGTATCATGATATGCCTCAAATGGGAGATCCCTCTTAATTTCAAGGTCTAACCTTGAGTAGGCTACAACAATTTCATCAAATTCGTTGATTTGTGGATTAGTTTCTTCTTCTTCTCTAGCTGGCCCTTCCCTAGGTAGAAAAGAGGGTCTTGTTTCCCTAGGTGTTGACCTTAATGGTGATATGTTGTTATTTTCTGAGTGGTTTGAGTTTACATCTCTCCCATTTGTTTGGTTGGGCTCAAGGGCATTGATGGTATTATTCATGGTTTGTAAGGTTTGGAGGAGCACTTGATTTGTCCTTTCATTTTGCTCCATGAAGGCTCAAGTTGTTCTTTCATTTTGTTCCATGAAGGCCCTCAATTTGTTTCCTAGTTGTTCACTCATTTTGTTGTTTTGGTTAGGGTTGCCTTTTTCCACAAGTTTCCTTTTTTCTCTTTCTAAATCCCTTTGAGTCCTTTCGCTTAATTGCATAAACTACCCTTCTTGATCCTCAAGATGGCAAGATCAAGGTTTTGATACCATAGTAATGTCCCCTAGTTAGGATATTCCTAGATTTTTCCCTAAAAGCACAATTGGAATCCAAAATAAGAAATTTAATGCATTAAGATTGGAAATTTACCAATTGAAATACCCTTTATAAGATATGAATCCTGGTTTAGGTCCTACACACAACATTAGTCACTAGAAATTGATGTTAGCTCATAAGCCATGATAATATATATTATTAGTCCTTAGTAAACATCATGATATCTATGCACATTAATCACATCAAAATTATAATTAATGTAATAGCCATTCCAATGTGGATTCCCCACAATAACCTCATTAGGAATTCATTGAAATTCTTGCAAACCACAGTCTCAAGGTTGGTCACCCTTGTACTATGAGAGCATGGAAGGTGGGCCGCCCTTCCATCCCTCAATCCACCTTGGAGGCGCTCCATCCTCCTTGATCAAGCCCAGGAGCACTCATTCACCTCCCAACCCACGAGCATTGCATCTCGGGGTGGTGTGCTTAATAAGATCATGAAGACTACCTCCCTTCCACAAAGCTCAGGAGCACACATTTGCCTACCGACCCACGAGCACTCCATCTCAAGGGTGGCATACTTGATGGCGGGTCTATTAGGCCTTCACCTCTCATGAACTTGAAAGGTTGATCGGCCTTCCTGTTTTCCAATCACTTTTCTAAATTCAAAATAGATTAATATAAGAATCTATTATCCATATTATAATAAAGGAAGAATCATAATTACTTATAAGGATCAATAATTGTTGTAAGCATCATTATTGCATAACCGTATATATATATATATATATATTAAAGACTTACAATAATCTCTTGCTAGTAAATAATACTTATTTCCAATAAGGTTCCAATCCTTATTTTCCTTTCTCCAATCTGCTGGCTTTATTGATCTTTAATTGATCCAATGATCCTCTCACAAATGATTTCTTCTTCCTTTAATATCTTCCATTGGGGAGGAAGTCACATCTTTTCACCCACAGCCTTACCTTAGAAATGGGACACGCCTTTTCATCACCTATCACTGCCTTTAACTCCTTTGTTATTGTTAATTATAATTCCTTTGTAGAAGTCGCTGCCCATGATGCACTTTAATGTATGGCTAATCGATAATATAATGATTTGGGCTATGGGCAGTGATCTTGAGTGCTACAATTTTATGAAATGCTGCAGACTTATTTGTTTACATGGGGCATGACAGTACATTTAATTAAAGTCTTAACTGTGCATTCATCGACCCCTTTGGCAGCGATTATTTTATCATTTCTGTGCAGGCTGCAATCAGGGGCATGACAAATTGCAGGACTGTTGTTAATTTTGCAGGGCCTAATCTACCATTTGAGGTGCCGCTGAAGGCATACTACAGTGGCTGGTATTGAGGGCTGTCAACAAGACCCGTCGCTGGCCAATTCAAGGGTTTGCCAAGTTGAAGGGCCTGGTCTGCTTGCTTCCTTTACCACAGACCTGTTGCTAATCAGAAGAAGCTATTCGCAGCCCTTTTCCTTGCAAAAATCAATAATAGCAGCTTCTTCCTCAAGTCATAAGTCCTTCCCATGGACGCCATAGGCAGATCATCCACTTTAGAGGCCATTCTGGGGATCACTGCATCTGATTTCAGACCTTATTTGACTGTGCCAATTCCCAACCTGGGTGATTTCAATCTTCACTCCATTCGGTCAGCTGTATGCAACTGTGGGCACTGCAACATCGAGGGGCATGACAAATTGCAGGACTGTTGTTAATTTTGCAGGGCCTAATCTACCATTTGAGGTGCCGCTGAAGGCATACTACAGTGGCTGGTATTGAGGGCTGTCAACAAGACCCGTCGCTGGCCAATTCAAGGGTTTGCCAAGTTGAAGGGCCTGGTCTGCTTGCTTCCTTTACCACAGACCTGTTGCTAATCAGAAGAAGCTATTCGCAGCCCTTTTCCTTGCAAAAATCAATAATAGCAGCTTCTTCCTCAAGTCATAAGTCCTTCCCATGGACGCCATAGGCAGATCATCCACTTTAGAGGCCATTCTGGGGATCACTGCATCTGATTTCAGACCTTATTTGACTGTGCCAATTCCCAACCTGGGTGATTTCAATCTTCACTCCATTCGGTCAGCTGTATGCAACTGTGTTGAACATTTATTTAGATATGAACACACTTATTCAATCCTTACTATCATTAACTGCTGATTAGATTGATGCTAGGATTTAACATTTATCTTTTTACTGAGGTTTTTACTAATATAAGATTCGCACTGCTTGCTTAGGGTTTGGCATTCAATTTCAGTTTCAGTAATTATCAAATTAAATTATAAATTGTTATGGTTGGCTTTCATTTCCAGCCTAGGGTTTGATTACTTCATCCAGCATTTATTTTCAGTATTTATTTACATTTTCCAAATCAAAATATAAAAAAAATAGTATAACTTTCTTAGTATCCCTGATTGGGGACATTGCAATATGAAATTGTTATCAATAAATCAGTATTGCCTAATTAATTTGATTTTGTGATTTTTCTAAGAGAAACATGAACTTTCAATTATTTCAAGCACATTTTAAATTTAATATTCCCAACAACTTCCACCATCTCTAAAATACTAAAATCCTTAAACCTGTTGGCTATACCATGATAAGTTTGCAGGGTATTGAAGTTTAAAGCCTGATGGCCAATGCATAATTTATTAAAAAGGTCCAGCAAACATATGATGAGATTGCGGTTTTATAAATATTGCTATATCAGAGTTTGGACCAAATCAAATGGGTTTAAGTTTTTAACCATCAGCCGATGGTAGAATGTGGTTCAAGATTATCTACAATGCAATAAGGGCAGCCCATAATCTCACCCAAAATTCACCAAATGAAAAAGAACAACACAGAGAGTAAAAAAATATAAAGTAATCTTACGGTAAAATAACTGCTGAAAAAGAATACGATTCTTCCAATTCCCTTCTTCCAATAAGGGATTGCTGGTTTCTGTTATCCTCGGCATAAGCTGATCTAGATTCCTGAACCTGAGCCAAAGAACCACCCATTGTTTTTGTCAAACTTAATCTTGTGACTAAAAAGCTGGACTCAAATACATCCAACATGTTATTAAATAAAATACATATCCTCATAAAATAGCATATCCAAATCTCAATTAAAACCAACTAATTTTCATGTTGTCAATGTAAGTTTGATTGCAGCTCCAAGTTGAAATCCTCAAAAGGCATGTTCATGTGTAAATTTGAGTAATACAGGCATCCAATTTTGGTGAGGCCTACCTCATTTCACAAGGCCAAATGCTAGCCCTAGATGAATTTGATGAAGTAAATATCTGAGCCAGAATGAATCTTGGAAATCATAAAGTTCAGTTGGTTGAGCTGAGTATCCAAACTTCTTAGTTCATGAGACAGGACTTAAGAAATGTTGTTAACCTCATCCAGAAAAAATTGGCAAAGGCACAGATGCAAAATCAGATACAGAACATGGGAAGCAAGTGCACTGGGTTTCAAAGATGATTCAATTTCCTAGAGCCACACCATTGGAAAAACCATCCAAAGTTGACAATTTCGACTGCACTTGAAACTGTTTGATGATTTCAGTTGCAGTCAAACCATCATCATTGAACAAGATGCCCAAATGACTTTGGCCATGGTTGAAATTGTTTCATATGGGAAAAAAAATAGCATAACCAAACTACCATAAATCTGTTCATCTTCAATCTCTTTGTGTGAAAGGTTTTCAAAATCCTTTGTATTATTCATCCACTTATTCCTTAGCATAAGTATGCTTGATTGGGTCCTTGTAAAGAACTTTTGAGGTCGTGATCAATGCACCCACAACCAAGAGTGCTCTTGAGATAGGAGATGACTGAACAGCTGAGGATGGCTGAGAGCAGCAGTCAAGCATGTTGAAGAAATTAATAATCTGTAATGAAATTACTTACACAAGAAAAGAATGTAATAGTATATATGATACAAATAATTAATAATAATAAGCCAATTTGAGGGGGCAACCTCCAAAAGTCTTCAATAAGAACACAATTCGCAATATGATGCTTAACTATTACTCATTACCTCCTATATATAGGCATCATTAGGTAATATTAGTATCATAATCCCAATGAGGCTGACCTAGAGTACAATAATAATACTTAGGGCTCATAAATGACTCAATTAAGGATTATGCTAGCCACAATGCACTCCCTTTAAAACCAACATTGTACTCGATGTTGGCCATCCCAAAATGTTTCTGCAAGAATTCTTGGTCCTGCCTTGTTGCATCTTCACTCGCCAAATTATTCCACTTGATCAAGTACTTTACAGTCACCCTCATTTGCAAACTTTTAGTGTGATTTTGGAGGATCACTTTGGGGTCCAAAATACTTCCTCCTTCCTTATCAATCTCTAGTAATTTTGGCTAGGATGAAATAGCATGATCATGATCTCTTTTTGAAGGCCATCCTTTTGGCATATCCTCACAAACTCGAGTGTCCATCTACCATTACCTACAAATCTGGCGGTGTAGGAACCTTTGACTATTGTGCTTTTAATATAAAAAATTGTGCTAAAACCCCGTTCACACCCTTTCCTAGCATCTTGTGTTTTTATGAGAGTTTGCAACCTATGGAGATTTTAAACATAACCCTCTTAGTTCAAATGACCTCCCCTTTGAATGAAAATGCATGAGTAGTTCCTAGAAGTTCATCTCAATCATTCCCTAGGTAATGAGCCAATGGACTCCTAAAACAATGTATGCTCTACCCATGGTAATAGCAAACATAGGGCAATCTAGCATGTAGTTTCCCATAGTGAGTCTAACACTAGGGCATTTCCCTCAAGAACTAACTATATTGCCATCCACAATAATGACCTAAAATTCTAGAGTTCGATAAACGAAACAGTTCAATCATGTTGCCAATTTATCATTGATGAATGAGTACTTTTGTGTCAATTAATACTATTACCTTCTATTTTTTAGGAAACCAACTATCTTGAGGGTTTGTGAGGTGCTAATACCTGAAAGTACACAACATGAAATAGTTGGGGAGTCTTTTGATTCCTCTAAAACCACTAATGCCTTTTCTTCATCCTTTTCTTCATCATTGGTACCCTCACTGTAAAACAACTTCTTTTCAGCACATTTATGTCATGGACTATATTTTCTCTCATAGTTAAAACATAGCCATTTTACCCTTTTTCTTCAATTTGTTAAGGCGTTAACATAGTAGGTGGAGAAACGAAAATGTAGGGGTACTCCAATTTTTGTTGTAGGTGAATTCCTATCTTCTATTTGACAAAATCTTTTCCTCAACCTACCATTCCATAATGATTGATTGGGAGATAGAAGTTAAATTGAACACAAGTATTCGATATTTGATGTGATCCTTTAGATCCCCTAGATCTAGTTCATTCAAGTTTTCCTCCATAACATGCTCCACTCTTAAAGACGAGGTTTGAAATTGTTGAGTATAGTCTTTGATTGTACTTATTTTCTTTAATTTGGTAATCTAGCTGAAGTAGCTATCCATAAGACTATTGTTGTAATGTGCCATGAATTCCTCTTGGAAAACAAACCATATGACAACCCATCAATTTTTTTCGTCACATCAAATAGCCAACGATACCAAATGAATTTATCTAATTCTAAATATAATGATGCCATTGGAACCTTCTCTTGACATGGAACGTGATGAAAATCAAACTGCTCCATTTGGCAAAGCCAATTGGTTGGCTCCTTGCCATAAATCCCTTCTTTTTCTTTGCATAACATAGCCAACAATATCAAATGAATTGATTTGGTTCCATATATAATGATGCCATTAGAAACTTCTATTGGCATGGAACATGATGAAGCTAAATGAACTACTCCATTTGGCAAGGCCAATTGATTGGATCCTTGTCATAAAACTTGTATGTATCTGTCTTTGGCATGAAGTGTCTAGAGCTAGCAATAGAATTATTTGGTTGATGGTCTTTCTTTAGATCAAAGTCAAACCAATAAGCTTCATGTCCCTTAAAAGATGCATTTGCATCCCAAGACTTTTCATGTGAAGCTTTTACTAGGAGTCCATAGAAATCTTGATAGAAGTTACTTGTTTAAGCATCCCATCAATATCTTCTTTCTTGGTGGTCCCTTTCATCTCCTCTTTTGTAGCTAATCCAACCATTACCAAAAATATTTCCTTTGTAGCCTTGGTGGTTTCTACCTTTATGATATAGCTTCAACATCTATAGGATTCATCTCTTCTAATATTGGATCATATTTGTCATGATACTTTCCAAGTTTCACCTCATTCCTTCCCTTCCATCTTGTTAAATCCCCCACCATGATGCTAAGTATAACCCTCAATTTGGTGAAAAATCTCCAAGAAACTTAATGTTTTGCAGCCTTGGAAGCGAATTTGATGAAAACCCTAATTTTACAATAACTACTTCAAAAATGCTTTAAATGACCTCAAATCTATATTATAACTACTTCAATATGTCCTTGATCAACCCTCCAAATTTCAAAAACACATTTGCAAAAATAAGAGAGATGTGTGCTTGACAACACAACCTCCTAGATCAAAAGAATTTGCTTTGCTTTCGCCTTCTAAGTGCCAAAATCATGCTCTAATACCACTTGTAATGAAATTACTTACACAAGAGAAGGCACTTAATAATAAGCTACTTTGAGGGGGAAACCTCCAAAGTCTTCAATAAGAACACAATTTGCAATATGATGCTTAACTACTACTCATTACCTCCTATAAACATCATTAGGTAATGTTAATATCATGATCCCTATGAATCCAACCTAGTATACAATAATTATACTTAGGGACTTGTAAATGACTTAATCAAAGATTATGCTAGCAACAAGTTGACCACACATATCCCAATGTATACTATAGGTTAACGGTGTATCATAGTCCATAGCATTTACTAGTGTTAGGATACTATTGATATTATATGGTACTTAATGATATTTAATCAAGATTCAATTATGTAGTTTTTTAGTCAATTTTTATCAACTCGTATTTCACAAGTAATGGTTCACAAGAACCCGTCTCTCATGAGCATGTGGCCCACTTAGGACTCACTCATCTAGTTGATGCTCACACAAGAGAAGCATCGGGATTTTCCATTAGGTCACCCATCCCAATACTACTTTGACGAAAGCATGCTTAACCATGGAATTTTTTGTGGGGAAAGGTGTATCAACCTTGCATCCCAATGTTCTACATTTATTTATTCATTGTTTTATTAATTATTTATGGTCCACACGTGAAAAGAGGCATCCCACTTTGAGGTGGCATTTTCGCAACACGTCAAATATCTCATGACATGTGTAAGAGGTTGTAAAAGCATCTTATGTTGTAAGAGTATCTCATGGCATTATATGGTTTAAGATATTTTTATGATGTGTAACAGCATGTAAGAGGGAGGTTGCATAATAGACTTGAATTTTAAAAAACTAATGACATGTAAGAATGATGTGTCACAAGGCATCTTTAAATGGAGATACGGGAGCCAAAAGGGAGCGCCCAAATTGGTGAGTTGGTTATGAAGGATTATGAGAGTATAAGATGATCTTCTAATATTAGCATGTTGATACATCATGGGAGTTGGGTGATGGAATTCCTTGTAGAGATTTGGTCACCATTTTTGGGTGGTATTGTCCCATGGTTTATGGTTTACCATATGTGGTTTCTTGTTTTGTATCTTCTATATATTGGTGCCTAGGATGGAGATGTAGTATCATGTAGCTTTTGTAGGGAGTTATGCTACCAAAATTTTCCTAGGCTTGTGTTGGTAGTTTTCTTGTGAAGGCTTGAGCATATTGATGTATTGTAACTAGGTTGGTACTGTGAATACATTGGTTGAATATTTGGAGGCGGTTTTTTCCCAAGATAGACACTATGTCATTGTGGTACTGTCTTTGAGGATATTTCTTTTGAAATTGTTAGATAGTATTTTGCATGTTTCTCTCCTATTTTTTTAGCATAGGAAGTGTTGTCGTTGATGTTCTATCCAAGAGACCTTATTTGTGTTCATTGGTAGAGATTACTGTTGATTGGAGAGACATGATTTCAAAGGAGTATGCTAAGGACTATTGGGCTGCAGGTATCATTGAGGGCACCATATAGGATGATAGGTACAAAGTGACTAATGAGTTGATCTTCTATAACGAGAAAATTTAGTTGGTACCTAATTCGGGACTTAAGGCGAAAATTTTGAGAACTTTCCATGATGAACCTATGGTTGGACACCTGGGGTTTTCAAAATATATAGGCAAATCCAAAAGAGACTTACTTGGGAAAGACTCAAAAATGAGGTCCTTAAATATGTTAGGGAGTGTCCCATATGCCAACAGAACAAGAATGAGCATACCTATTCAGCTAGGTTGTTGCAGCCCCTACCTATTCCCAATCAGAAATGAGAATGTATCTCTATGGACTTCATCATCAAGCTACCAAAAGTTCAGAGCAAGGATTGTGTATATGTTGTGGTTGACAGGTTAACAAAATTTTCCCATTTCTTTGTCATTCTCAACTTCTTATACAGCATCTCAGGTGGCTGATCTATTTTTCAGATAGATATTTAGGCTTCATGGGATGCCTAGGAGAATAGTCAGTGACAAGGACAGCAAGTTACGAATTCCTTTTTAGAAAGAACTCTTCAAGTTGAGTGGGTCTAAGCTCACTCCTAGTACCAATTATCACCCACAGACTGATGGAAAAATGGAAATAGTAAACAAGTGGGTGGAAGGGTACCTCCAAAACTATATATCAAGGCAGCAGAAGGCATGGGTAAAATGGTTACACCTTGGTGAATATTGTTATAACTCCACTTACCACATTTCTATTAGGATGTCGCCATTTATGGCATTGTACGGATATGAAGCTCCAAGATTCATTGATTTGCTTTTTGGGGACAGCAAAGTGCCTAAGGTCGGGGATTTGTTACAGAAAAGTCAGGATATAATGAAATCTTTGAAAGAGAACTTGCAACAGGTACAAAATCAGGAAAACATGCATGTTGATTAACATCATACAAGATGCAGTTTTGAGGTGGGTGAAATAGTATACCTGAGATTATAGCCCTATAGGTAGTCCACGCTTAAAAAGAGTGGATCGGAAAAGCTTAAGCCATAGTTCTATGGTCCCTTCAGAGTCTCCAAACGGATTGGAGAAGTGGCTTATGAATTGGAGTTGCCAACAAGCAGTAGAGTACACAATGTGTTTCATGTATCACGCCTCAAAAAGGCATTGGATCACAATGTAGTTCCTTCCTTGGAGTTACCACCATTAGATGAGGAGGGAAAATTGATTTTGATTCTTGAGGTTATCATTGATGTTAGGGAGTGTACTCTACGGGAAAGATCTATAAAGGAATATCTGGTTAAGTGGAAGAACCTACCAGTTGAGGATGGGACATGGGAGAGTGAATAGATATTACAGCATCCAGAGTTGCAATTGCTTGGGGACAAGAAATTTTGGGGAGGGAGGACTGTAATGTCCCCTTCCTATGTAGTGATCATTGATGACAACCTATTCCTCGAGTTCCTATAGGCTAATGTGGTTTGGTTAGGGGACTCCACATTTCTTGGAGGCCATGTTGTTCAACCATTTTGCATATTCCATGTGATGCAGTGAACTCGGGGCTATAGGAGTTTCCTTCTGGCACTTTCCAGAGCGTTTTTGGGCACTTGACCCAATATTACTATTTTTAGTAAGTCACCTCCTCAGCACCAACTTAGCCCTTTCCGCGTCAGTTTTTCCTCGGCATGTTCAGTTGTGGCATTTAATGTTTATTTGGTGATATTTAAGGGCTTGGGGAATTATTTTAAATAACGTTAATGTTATAAAAATTAAATATCTAACTTACCATTATTTTTAATATATTAAAGGTGACTTTATTATATGGTGTCCAGGGGACATAAAGAACTTTTTATTGTTTTTAAAGTGGGATGCCTACTTGGGAGAACTAAGGGGATTTTGTTAAAATAAATTAAATGTTTATTTTCCCAAGAAGGATGTGGGGTTTTGGAGGAGTAAATAAAAGTGTTAGAGCTCATTTTTGGCATTCATGCTTGGAAATTTACGAGGAGACTTTGCAGGTTGAATAGCGTTCTTGCATAGCTTTGTAAGGACGAAAACCCTTACGAAGAACATTCATTTCGAAAGTGTAAGATCTTTCTTGGTGGATATACACGTGATTTTACTCAAAAATCATAGAGGTGCTTATTGTTTTCAGATTTTGATACATTTTGATTGGGGTTTCAAGACAAATTTGAGAAGCAGATTTTAGAGGTTTGAGTAGCAGATTGGAAGGCAGCAAATATCATATTTGAACCTCTTGTTGCTGGCCGCACCATTCCCAAGGCAAATTGTACCATCTTAGGAGGGGTGTGGGAGTTAGAGGCTGAATTACCTATGTTTTAAGCAGGAAATTGCTAGGGTTTGAGGCATCTAGGGCTGGAAATTACTCAGAAAACATTTTGGAAGTGAACAGCAGCATTTAGACAGAGATTGTAAGAATTTACCAAGTTCTATGGTTGCTGTTCATAGTCCAGTTTCAGACTTTTTTAACATAGCAGTTAAATGGGTATGTCAAAAACGCCATATTAAAAGTGTTATAGTCATTTGGATGTTGTTTAAACCCTATTTCAATGACTGTACCACTTCTGTTATAAGTCTGAAATATATTACAGTTTGTGGGTGTTTCTAAATAGTTGAGTTTCCGCACATTGCATTGCAAAAACTTGTGTTTGTTGTTATTGTTGTTATTTATCCATATTGCAAATCCCAAAACTGCAAACACATCAAAAACAAAAAAAAAGTAGGATGCCTATTACAAGGAAGGAAAAAGGAAAAAAAGTTTAATGAGGTATACCAATAGGGCTTCCATAGCAAAGATATATGTTCAAATCTACAAAATACATGTTTATATATAAAATTGTGTAACACATCACATGCAATTTCGGATGCAATATAACTCAATTGATGAGATCAAGTACAAGCATAAGTTTGACTCAATAGATACACCTTAAAAGGTGGCATAATTTACCTAGCATTCCTTCTCAACTAAAATAAAAAAACTTTCAAAATATAGAAAGAAACAAGAAAGAAAGAGGTTGAATATCATGATGGCTATAGTGGAGTTCCTTTTAAATCACCAATTATATATTATACCTTAATAAATGATGATTGCAAAATATTCAATTAACAAAGCCAAGTACAAGTTCTAAGTAAATTTGACCAAAGAGATATCCTTTACAGGTGACATCTAAATTTAAGGATTCTACAAAATAAAGCAATCTACCAAACCCCTTTCCCATAAAAACGAAGCAATCTCCAAACTATAAAAAGGAAGGACTTAAAAAAGGTTGAGGCAAATCATCATGCTTAAGAGCAGGATCCCAGGTTAAACCCACAAAAGACATCTTGAGTTACAAAATCGTATAACATGGTAGGTACAATGTAACTCAATTAACTAACAAGTTGTAGATAAAATTGACTAAATGAATAGCCCATAATAGATGGCAAGGATCTCCTCAAAGAAAACAATTTACCAGATCCAGAAACAAAATTAATGATAAATAAAATAAAAAGACTTTTCAAATCATTGGAAAGAATAAAAAATAAATAGAATTAAATTCACACAGGGCGATCACAGAAATATTTCATCACAAAAAGTAAGATGTCGGGATAACATGTAATATTATTAGGTTTGCCCACAAGGACAGGGTCCAATTGGTGAGAAAGCTGCGCTTTCAAAGACCCCACTACTGTTACTGCTGGATGTGTCCAGGATTTAATTTGATTCTCAGATAACTTTAACAAAATTTAAAAATTAAGCTTCCATGTTGATCAGGTAAAGAAAATGCCTTCCTATAAAAACTTGAAAAATAATTTTAAAATTATATGACGTATTGCATACCTTTCTTCGTGTAATCCATCCAAATATTGAAGCTCTGCTTTTGCTGTGCTGATTATCTGTGTGAGACTCCATTATAATGTACGTATGCTATAAAATTTCTCTTCGTTAAACCCTGGTCACTTGTGTTTTTCTGTTTTGTTTTTTGGGGCAAATTGTAAGCTTTGAATTGGTGTTTGAATAGCAGAGCGGAAAGAATAAGTATGTTTTCTTGGGAATTTATTTGAAAGCATTGACTGGAAGCTGGCCGTTATCTTTTTTGCACAGTTCAAATTGCATCACGTGGATTTACTTCTTGCCTAGAGAATTACGCGGTTCATTTGAGGGCCATCTCATATTTTCAAGGCCAATCAACACTTTTATTTGTATTTATTCAAACTCATTTTCTCTTAGCACGTCAATATGTCTTATATTTAGTTCTCTAAAAATAAAATATTATATAGTTTTATAAAAATGCAAGGAAGAAGTCACATTCTAAAGTATAAATGAAGTCAAGTTCAAATCTATTAAGTTTAATTGGTAAATGAAAGAGACAAAACAAATCTATTAAGTGATAAGAGTTACATAGTTTGAGGGGGTGGAGAAGATACGGCCATCCAATTTTTTTCGTGTTTAGGGTCAATCAATAATCACACTTTCTTTATTTTCTTATTTTTAAATAATTAAATATCATAAACAAGAAAAATTATCAATACAAGGAATTTTCCAAAGTCTAGCCATCAACAAGCTCCATGAACGTGAGGTTAAGAAGAGGCTAAAGACAAGTAGAACATTAATACTAGCAACAAGTGAATCAATTCATGACTCTTCTTAAAGAGAGCTAGAAACAATGAGACTAAGAGGAGTTATAATGTACTTTTTAATCTATCTAGTTCATTTTCATATATATGTATGTATGTGTGCGTGTATGGTTTAAGAAAAATCATTGTCAATAATTTACCATCAATAATTCACCACTGTGACATATTTATTGGAGTACACAATTTACCTTCATTAATTCATCATCGCGGTATATTTACCATATATACATTTTTCAATATTTAAGAGGCCAAGAGCACCCAAAAAAGAAAAAGTCTAGAGATTTTTTTGAATGCATAAAAAAGGTATATACAGTGAATATACCACGATGATGAACTGTTGACCTAGTGAATTGTATACATGATGAATATGTCACAATGATGAAATGTTGGCAATAAAAATTTGACGGTGAATTGCTAATGGTGAATTGTTGGCGGTGAATTTACCTAATTTTGTGTGTATGTGTGTATATATATGTGTATATACATATATACATATGCATACATGCATGAATGTATGTACATACATATAATATGTATATGTACATATAAATATATGCATGCATGCATGTATTTATGGATCTATATGTGTATATGTATAGCATATGGAAAATTCACCGCCAACAATTGATGGAAAATTCACCGCCAACAATTCATCGTGGGAAAATTCACTATCATGACAATTCACGCATGAAGAATTAATTGCATGAATTTTTAGCGATTAACTTTCCCTCGCGGTGAATTGTTGGTGGCGGTGAATTTTCCTGCAATGAATTGTTGATGGTGAATTTTCCATCGGTGAATTGTTGGCAGTGAATTTTCCTAGAGTCGTATATGTATATGTACATGTACATATATACATATATGCTTGTATGTATATGTATATATTTGTAAATGTACATACATATACAAATGTATGTACATATACATACATATATAACAAATATGTATATGTACATAGATATATATACATATTCATACATATATGCATATACATGTGTATATAGATTTGCTTTATGAATTTAAGTTACAATAATAAAATAAAGTCAAGTGATTTTTTTGTTAGTTAACTTGAGGATTTTTAGTCTAGTCCAAATTAGAGAGGCCACTTTTGGAGGACCTCCCCTGTATTAGTACAAGCAATCCAAACTTGTGAGCTTAATAGCCCAACAAAGGCACAAGGCTAGTGGGGTTTCAACTTAGGCAGATTTACCAATATGCCACATTTTTAACTATTACACTATTCACTTAACAACAAAGTCAAGTGATTTTAAATAACTAAAAATTTAGTTGTATTTGTAAAGTGTTATTCAAAAAGTTATTTCCCTCTCAATGTCATTTTATTAAAGGATTTGTGTTTGATTGTTTATTATTGAAAAGAAAAGAAAAAGTTATTTAAGTTAATTAATATAATAAAGTAATATTGAATAAATTAGTTTAGATACAAAGTTGAGATACTAATAATTTATTATTATATTTATAAAAAAGTATTAAAATTGATAAAGAAGATTATACTATTTAAAGCTCTAAGATTTGATGAAGAATATTTTGTTGTAGATGATGGTTTCTGATTCATTTATGCATCTAACAATCAAACCTATATCAAATGATTCTTATGGACTGAAAAATTTATTGTGCTTTATTCCAAGTCATTCCCTCATCTATGGATATGATCCTCACATCTATAAATTTGAACTCATTTTGTAGATTTAATTTTTTGTTGTAAATTTAAACTTATTGAAATATTCTAATTTTTTTCGTTTAAGTTAAAATTTTACTCTCTTCTTTATTAGAATTTATCTATCTATATCTATGTCTAGAAACCCTAATTGTTATAAAACTTTAAATGAAATTTGTTAATGGTGACTTGCTATATAGATTGAATCTTGTGAGTTGTCACATTTATCCCTTGTAGTCTAGTGTTTCACCAACCCCACTACCCATTAGCCTGGCGCTATCGATTTCTTTTCATTAGCTAAGGTCCTTCGTTTAAATGTCTCTTTAAAAAAAAATTATTGATAATAAAGCAAATGCAGTAAGACACTGCAAAAGAAATTTACAGCCACAGGACAGCAGTAGCAAAGTTAGCTACAGCATTAAATGTCTCTTTAATTTTGGGTCCCAATCAATTTATTGCAAGTGAATTTATTATTGCATCGTGAGCAGCCTTATCAAGCTTTTGGTTTAACGGTTATTGTTGAGCTAGTGAGCTACTAATTGAATGCCAATGTCATGAAGTCTGAGTTGTTTATCGTTGTCCTTAAATGTGTGGCACAATACTCAAATGCCTATTTGTGTGTGTCGGCGCAATGAAATGAAGATTCTTGCCATATATTTCAAGTGGCAATCTTCTATTACATCACAGACTCCCTTTGCATCGCGATTTCAATTGGAGGCCATATTCTTGTGAGCAGGTTCTTATTATACGGTTTGAACATGATATATGCTATAAATGACAGGTTCTTATTGCATCGCCTAACTTCTTTGCAACGTGCTTTGTAAGTCGTGGAATGTAGGTAATGCTAAGTTGTTTTGGTGTTATATATATATATATATATATATATATATATATTTTGAAACAAAGCAGATTACAAAAAATAAGAGTTATTAGTAGGTAGTTGACAACTATCACAGAAATTATAAGACTGAGAGTTCATTACATATATTGAACAATTTTACTTTGCCAAACATTAAGAGGTAATTGTAAGTTGAGAAACAAATGGTAAATTATTATTGCATTGTTGAGGTTTAGTGCATCACAGTTTCAGCTATGGGTCCCATTTATATATTTATAATGTGCGATGGAAGCATGAAGGTAATGAGCTAATGCATTCTGCCAACTTAGTTGTCAAAATAAAGTCATTTCATTGGGCCACATAGGTGTCACCCCAATAAATGTATCAAATGTATAACATGTCATTGGGTGTTCCAAGGTGTCATAACACAAATGTAAATTTGACACTTTTAACTCTTTTTCTATGTATCTAGATAGTAACACACGATAGCCATCGATCTAGCTCTCCAAAAGAAGTCAAAGGTTAGAATTCATATTTTATTTGAAGATTTAATTATTACATTACTTTATTTGGAGTGATCAAGGTCATTTGAAGCTAATTGTAGAAGAAAAGAGAAAAGCCTCTAGTGTTACAATAAGAAATTATTAGCAACATTCTTGGTGTTTAAATTTGATGGAAAGCATCTACAAACTCTCAACATCAATTGATAATGAGTAATTTTAAAAATTTCTTTAAATTTTATAGTCTAAGGTTTGCATGATTATATTTGTTCAAGTTTAATAACATTTAGTATATTTGAAAAGTTGCAATTTGTCATAAATCTTCAGTATATTAAATTGTTCAGGATTCTTGCATTTTCTCAATATGATTTGTACTTCCTACTAGGCTAGTAGGGTTGAGAGAAGCCTAGACCATGATTTAATTAATTAAATTTCCCAAGATTGCAAAGAAAGTCAAGCACACCCTGTGTACTAGTATACTTTCAAATAGATTGCAAGATAGGGTTGATAGTTGCGTTAGAGTTATCTTGCATTAGCTAATAATTAATTAATCTTTAATAGATTATTTTTCTAATTTATTCTCACACACTTTAGCTAAACTTAGGAATGTTTTATTAGTTGAGTTAATATTAGATCATTATGTCACATTTCATGTGATGTTGACACTTGTCATGATCTAATCCCTTTCTCATTTAGGGCTTTTCTCTTATAAGCATTCAACCCTTATTGTAATAACTCTCGGATATCATTCAGGAGAAATATCTGAAGCTTTCATATCTTCTTGAAAGCTTCTTCTGTAACTTTTTTTTGTTGATGAATATAGCAATTCTTGTTTGCATATCTCTTGCATGGAAGGTGTATTTGTTTATTGTTTGATCTTATGGCTCATGGTTTTGTGTTTGTTTCACAATTCTAACAAGTTGGTTAGAGACACTATCATCCCATTCACTAGTTGGGAATTGTTTAAATATTATCATTTTTGGGCCAAAAGACCTACCCCTATATCCAACATATGGTGGTTAGACCCAAGAAAACTGGTAGTCCCAAAAAAAATTGTTAGCACTAACCTAGTACACACCATAAATAACTAGTAAAATCCAAAATCCAAATAATTAAAGGGAAATAATTGTAACAAACACACTCATGCTACATAGTACTTTGTGAATTACCATAGAAGTAAATAAACATATGTTTAAAAATAGGATAATAAATAAATTCACTTTCATATAATATTTGTTAAACATGATCAATATATAAATGATTAATACAACTTTTAAATTTAAACTATATTAATTGCAACTTGAGAAATAAGGTAAACTTTTCATTTACAATTCATATGTGAAATGAAATTCAAGTGTACAAGTTTACAAAATACAATAAGTGATAGAAAATTTTCCATATCTAGAAATGTGCTTCTATCTCACAAGCCTCGACATTGTCATCTACAAGAGGGAGAGCATCACTCAAGTGCTTTACCTCCAACCACAAACTGACACTGGTCCTCGCACACTTTCCAACGGGAAGTGGTCCTACCATTCATAAAGAGTATACACAAAGGAACCAACAAATACATGTCATCTGATTTCTAATGTTGTGTCCTACATAACCAATCAACCATACAACTTTAGACCTCTTCTAACTAAGCATGACCAATCTAACTAGATTATGCAGTCTGGAACATTGTGAACCCGATTAATGCAAGTAGAAACTTTTGCATTACTTTGGCCAATCTTTTGAAATAAACACACCTCCATAAGAAACGTAGTCTTGGGTTCACACACCTCTAACTTGACTTGTAAACGACCTTGCACCTAAAATTAAGCAGATGCCTAATTGATTGATTGTTGCCTAACTTTTCCTAAAGATTTAAAATCAAAAATGTATAACTTACTATAGTCGATTAACGACTAAGGTCATGGATGTTAGTTTTAGGATCAGAAATGTAAAGCAGAAATACAACAACACATTTGACAATTAACACAAGAGTTTACTCTAGGAAAACTGAGGGAGAAAAACCCAGCAAAGAATATCTCTTATATATCAAATAAAAGGTGCAAAAATATGCTTACAACTCAGACCCAACAGAAGGGAAAATAATGGCACCTCTCCTAGATGCAAAGATACAAATGAATATGATTCTTCTTGAATTAGACCTGCTGCTAAAGAATGATGATTTGCTGCTGAAGGGCGAACTTCTGCTTTGTAGAAATGTGAATTATGATGAATGAACTTGATGTATAAATGAATGAACACCACCTTACATTTATACCAAACTAGGAAACCTTTCATCTAGGTCAGCCTCTTTGATTTAAATAACAAATATAAAATATCATTTGTTAACAAGGCCAACCTGCCTTGATAATTATTTATTATCTTAATTTTTACTTAGGAGAAAAATATCTCCCTAAGCTACAAACACTAACAATGGAAACATTTTCCTAACAATGAACACCCGTGTTGCGTACTCCATAAAATCTCAAAACTTTTCTACTACCACTTTTTCATAAATTTTTGCATTTATCTCTAAAAGTAAAATGCTCTCCCATTTACATGCACAATACATTTTAGATTTTGATTACAAGTTATAGTGTTTTCAAACAATAACTCTAACTCAAGACACCTTGTCTTTCTCATAAATTCTTGTCAACTCGAAATATAAGAGAATTAAAAGTATTATTCACCAATAAGAAAATAACTTATTTCTTTAAATAACTCTAATTTTTCTATGTTTCCTTCTTAATTCTCTACCCAAGAACATATTTAACAAGAGACGCATTTGCGTCAGGTTCTTCCCATTGTGGGGTGTGCTTGGTTGTTTTAAACATTTAGTTAATAGAAATTTAGCTAGGAGTTTAATGTGATTGTTTGTTGTTTTATAATGTCATTATTATAGTTGATTAATATTGAAAAATAAAAATAAAAAATCATGTGGGGTGTACTTATTGTTTTAAACATTTAGTTAATAGAAGCCGCTAGGGGTGTAATGGGATTGTTTGTTGTTGTATAATGTTATTATTATAGTTGATTAATGTTGCATAAATAAAAAATAAAATTCATATGGGTGTGTTTTGTTGTTTTAAAAATTTAGTTAATAGAAGTAGGGGTGTAATATAATTGTTTGTTGTTGTATAATATTATTATTATAGTTAATTAATATTTCAAAAATAAAAAAAATCCAATTATACAAATATATTAAATTATAATAATTCCATATATATATTTATTCGTATCCTTTTGATAATATGATATTTATGTAATTTTTTCCTTGGGAAATTATATTATTACATGTATATTTTTTAAAATAGATTTTATTGAAATATTAATTGTAGATACAATTTTTTTTTTTATATTTATTATAGATAGATAAATTTTATTGTGATATTTAATACACATTTGATAAACAAATATAAAATATGCATTGAGTGTACTCACATTTATTTAATAAGCTTTGAAAATCTTACCAATTATTAAATAAAATATGTAAAATAATACTTGTAAGTCAACAATGTAATTATATGATGATGTATGTAATAGTGCTCATGTCATTCAAGTCATTAATAGGTTTGAAATTTGATTCATAAATTAAATGCATTGCATTGCACATAATTTAGAAAAAAAAAAAATCCTAATTTTTGCAATGATTGTTGACTACATGAACCAATAAAAATAAAGATAAAAAATATTGTAACAATTTTAGAAATAAACAATTAAAAATAGACTATATAAAATTGTTGGTAAAGTTTTTAATTCTAGATGTTTATTAGTTGGATTGTCACTATCACTCAAAAAATTTTGATTGTAATGAATGCATTAGTATTCTGCCATGGGCAGAACTAATAATACTAACTAATGAACAATATATAATGATAAATATTTCCACAAGTATAACCACATTTTTACGGCGTTTAACATCTTTCAACAAATTTGATTATAAATCTAATTTATTTCAATCAACAAATCGAAATAAGCTTCAAGATTATCATATCAGTTTATAAATATATACTACAAATTATATAACATTGCATAATATATATATACACATATGAGTAACTGCAATTTTTTTTTTTTTGAGAAGAAAAGAATAATTAATTCATTTTATCACAGTAGAGTAACATGTCTCTTCTGTGTGATATATAGTTCAAAAAGAGAAAATAATAATGCAACTATAGATTATACGTAAGTTTAGTTGTATATTTCACACATGCAAAGTTCTATAAGTATATATTCTATATGTATTTACATATATTTTCCCAATCAATGCTTAGTTTCCATTTGCTTGCATATACTCCCCACCATAGACTATAATTATCAACAATTAAATCTGTAAATTCAAACTTTATAATCCTTGCCAAAATATGGTGTATAATTCCTTTAAGTAGCTCTGCAATGAAACTCTCTTCAATTCACACCGCCCCGCTCCTTCTCTCTACCCATGTTTATCAATAATGGTTAAAAAAATGCATCAATGATAAAATGTAATGCAATAATCCACCTTTCCCTCTCTATTTTCGTAGCCTTAACCACATAATTGCCCTCTCAATATCTTCCAAACAAAAACTTCTATGATCAAATGCTACTTTTCCTCTATGTAGGCATTCATTACATTAAAATCGGGCAAGAATATTGCCTACATGTTGGAGGCTTTAGCCTCACGTAGGTAATGGAAGTAATTTAGTCTTAAATTTTTACCATTGCATATCTTTATGGCACATATAATTGTCTTCAAACAGTCACGACTATCTCTAAAAGTTGTTAACTTATTTATTTCCCATGTCTATACTCCTCTCTCTAGTGATACTATCCTTCTCCCTCTAGGAGGGTAAGAATTTGATCCTGCATTTCACTTAGAAAACCAATAACATAGTTAGTACGTTATTAGTCACAACATCATAATCTTGATTAAATAATAATAAACATTAAAATTGAAACACATTGTTTTGCACTATAATTTCATCAAAATTTCAAATAATATATAATCATCTACTGATATCCAAAACACATGGTTTTAACATGAAAGTTAGAAGTAATTTGCAAATCAAAATTTGGGGTGTAACAAGAATGGAGAGACACTCCTCACTCTAAACAAGGAATTGATTAGGAATTTTTTTAACCTTAATCCCCATACCAACTATAAAATTGATTTTGATGACCTATGTTGGAGTACATATGACATAGGAGTAGCTATAGGGTCAAGTGGTCAATCCTAACCACAAATTGAAGAGAACAAAAGGGAGAAGGTCAGTTCCTCTAGAGAAGATTGAGCCTTTCAACATTGATACCTTTGAGGAATATTTTAGGATCACATATATAGCTATGTGTCAAGTTTTGGTAATAGATTACAAAGTACATATGCATCTTCAAGTTATGATTATTTTTGTTGACATTCAACATAATTTTGTTAGTAGGCTTTTTGATTTTTCATCTTTTGTGGTGGAGGAAATTCATAAAGAGATAACTTCCCTTAAGGCTAATAAAAGAATCTCATCTCTCAAATGGTAAGTTCTATATTATCTCATATATTTTTATATCTTAGGAAAGGAACTTGGGACCTTACCCTCAAGGTCATGTGCATATCAATAGAAAACATTGTGATGTCAATTTAGGGAAGAAATTTTATGTGGGATGTGTAGTGCCAGCATTTAGATTATTGTATTTTTGAGAAAAAAACTATATACAAAATTATGAAAAATACTCAGATAGGAAAGGAATAAGAGCTATCCAATACATTTGTCAAGTTGCTAATACTAAGGTAGTGTTGTCAATCAGATTGCACCCAAGCACTTGATTGATTAAATTTAGCAATCTATTGAAACATGGGAACTATCTTTATGTTGTGGGTATTCCTATGGAGAAGATAGACCTCCAGATTCTAGGCTAGTTCCTATATGATGGTTAATTTGGTACTTGAATAATTTCTTCTTAGAAAAAAGGGTAAGAGGGATTGAACTGAATACATAAACCAAAAATGAAAACTTCGGTGATGCACCTAATTAGAAAAACTAAACTAAAATTTGACTCACAGAATGATTGCTCAATACTTTAATTTGTACAACCTGATTTGATAGTCTATTCACTTGAATGTTTTAAATAGAAGCCTTGATTCAATTTAAAACCTTGATTCAATACAATTTTGAGGAAAAACATTGTTTTCACTACTAAATTGATTAATCAATTACATGCACAATGTATAACCAATGAATTTAAACTAAACTGCATACAAATATTTATGGAGACAAAAAAATTAAATGGTTTCAAAATTGAAAACACAATAATCCTTTGATCAAATCCTACACAATAATGATGCTTGAAATCTTGAAGGAAAAACTTGAAAATGTTGGAAATTAAAGGATTATTTTGCTAAATAACACAATTTGAACTTGTAAACCTACTACTGTATTAATCTAAAAACAAAAGTTGAGTTACATGATAATTCACTTTGCAGAATGCAAAGGCTGAAAAACAAGAACTAGAGGAAAAAGACTAACTTTTTCCAATATATACAATGTGAGACCACTCCAAAGCATGAGAAGGTGGAAAAAGTAGTTCACTAAAAGTGAAAACCACCTCGAAAATGTCTCTCATGAGCAAAGGAAAAAATACTGTGAAAAGAGGGCCCACCAATGTCATAACTGAGCCTTAACAGCTCAGAACTCCATGTCACAATGTATACAACTGAACTGCAACTCAAACTAGCTCCAAAATGCATGATGATGGCACTGAAAATGAACGGAAGTAAAAAATATCTCCACAATATGCTCTCACAAGCAAAAGAGAAAATCCTCATAAAAATGGCCCAAAACTGAAGCAAACTGATTTCAATGTCTAGAAAACTCCACCTCTTTAGGTGCACGATCAAGATATTTCGTAAACTGATTTAGAACTAGAGCAAACTGCTAATAATCTCCATAACTTGCATGATTAATTCCTCCAATTAGCTTTCACTTGCATTCTTGCATGGATTTGAGAAGGCCTTCATTTGATTAAATGTTAAAAAAAATCATTCAATGGTTACTTCAATATTTAATATTAAATAGCTCCACCTTTTACATTTATATGTTAAATATTAAGGTAATAAACATTACCTTTAACTTTTACTTTCCCTAACTCCATGCATTAGGTATTAAGTGGAGGTAAAATCTATTTTTTTTTTAAACAAATGATACATTTTTGAAGTCTAACTTCAAACTTCACGGGACCCTCCAGATTCTAAGATCACTTGACTTCGAAAGTCAAGACCACGTTACCATTATAATGAAATGATTTCTTTTTAAAAAATAAGATCAAAAATACCAAGTGTTTGAATTAGCCTTGTGGAAAAATCCATCGAACCCTAAAACACAATCATTTTGAGTTTTGAGTTTTGGAGAAAAAGGAAACAAGTTGTTGCGATGTCATGCCTGGGTAGGGTTCCTGAGAGTTTGCTTGAATTGGAGCTAGAAACTCCACCATACTTTGCTATTTTTGGGCCGAGTCTTATTGATTTCATAGGGTAACTTGTTTTCAGTTACAATTTGGAGGTACCTTGACTCCATTGCGTAGCATTTTCTGAGACTTTAGGCCACAGTTGTAGCATAATATCTAACATATTTTCTTCTTCTTTTATTTTGTTGTCTTTCAATTGCTCTAGGGCCACCATTGAAGCCTTGAACTAGAGCTCATTTAACATCTCTTTGAATCTCTGTTGGTGAATCTCTGGCAAACATTGCATGGTAAGTGCATTTTATGTATTCTCTTTTTCTAAAAATTTCACACCTTTTCCAAATAAACAAACTGTAAAAAGAAGGAAAACCTTTGGTTTAATTATGCTTCCTGATTTTCTCTATACTTGATAGTTGCGACTATACAAGGATCATTTTGGGTTTTTCCTTAATATTGTTCTTCTAAATGATTCTTGACTTTACATAGCCTCTACAAGCTGCTCTTGGTCTTTTCCCTATCAGTACTCTTGGAGAAGGATAGAAATGTTGACAATAGTAAGTTGCAACTATGAAACCTTTTTAAAAAACTCCTTCAATGCCTTGTCATCTTCACTGCCAAAATGAGTGCTTCTATAGGTTTGCATTATGCATAACCATCATACGACTGTGGTGTGCCTTGATCATGGACTACAGTTATGAGATCACTTCCCATGATGAAAATCACAGAGTTTTGTCTTTGCATGGTTGTTGATCACTTCAATGGATTGTCTTCTCAATTAAAGCTTTTATATATTATTGCCCATGTTGCAAGATTTGCATTGTCTTGTTGTGATAATTTTTTCAAGCTTGTAGGATGCACAATGTATCTTTGATGACCATTCTTCTGATGCGCTTCACTTAATTGAGTATAAACATTATCCCTTAACATTACTGACTCATTGAATGCAACTGTAATGATCTTGCATTTGCAAGGCAAAGAACTATCATTTGCACTTACAAGGTCTGTCATGCTTAGTGATGTCTTGCTTAGATTGCTACAATCATGATCCTTGTATTGATGCTTCTCAATGCTAAATTGATGCTCCATTATGAACATGATACCTCCATCATCTTGTTGTGAATTGCTCATCTATTGCACTATTTGCTTTGAAGCCTCTATTGCTTATTCATAGACAATTGTCTTCTTTGAAAATATTGATCCTTCAATTATCATAGTCTCACTTTTGACAACTTTGGCCTTGTTGTTTTGATACTATGAATTGTAAGAAGCAAATGATTTTACAAACCTCATATCTCTGACAATGAGTCCTCAAACTATTTTCTTACTTTTGGAAAAGCAGTATCCTCACTCCAAAAGACAACTACAGAATCTATTAGCCTAAAAGATTATAGATAACATCCTCAGTGAAGATGTATATGCTTTAAATTTCTAAAAGGAAGTTCATGGTTGAATATTATGTTTTCCATTTAATGTAAAAAGGCTCAATACCTTATTGAGATGCAAAAATGAATGCAAGGTAGAGCTGAAACAGAATATCAATGAAATTATTGATCTCTTTATATTTTTTGATCATTCTTTAGCATGATGAGCGAAAGGATAATTAGCTCAATCTATTTTTGTCACAATGAATCAAAGGATTCTCTTGTGAATTCCTCTTATTACAACAATCCTTTCTTGATGACTGTAATTGAATATCTAATAACTCTCAAATAATGATGTAAATGAGAGGTGTCCTTTGATATGTCGATTTCAACCCTTGTGGGAACCCGTTTTGCTCCACATATCTGATGAAATTGATCATAAATATAATGAACCTGTTCCTGCACATTTAAACAAACAAGTTAGTAAAATAAATGAAGTTGAAAGCTTCTATTGAACTTTATGCCTTTTGAACACTGAAATCATTTGATGGATACCTGATTGAATGGGTGCTATATTTTTGTTGGCAATATAGACATGAGGAAAATAGTGATTTTCCATTGCTCTAACAACACATTTAAAAATTTTTGCAAGTGCCTTTGGAACTGGAGCGGGAGTTGTGCCAACTGGAGCTGAATATGAGGAGACACCACATAACTAAAATGATGATTCGTCATTCCAAGCAATGACGAATCACTCCTTTCCTTATGTTTATAGTTTCTTTAGTTGTATAGTGTACATCTTCTTTCTTGGATCTATCATTTGATTGTGTGAATCAAATTAAGCTACTCCCACGGCATGTGTGGGACCTCAATTTTTTCAATGTGAATAAAATAGAATTTGTTATGCAAATGTATAAATTTCTATTATGAATACTTGCATAATAAAAACTAAAAAACAAATGTAATAAGATTTTCATGATGATGAATACTTTTAGCAGAAAAGTTTGAAAATCTATATACCTTTCAATGTTAATGCAATTCAGCTCTACCTATTTGAACTTGTAGTGAAAAATAGGTAATAGGTAGTTTGAGCTCAATGCAAATTATGAGCACAATTGGAGTGATTGGTTTTATCATTGAGATAGAACAATCATTAGAGTGTATGGAGATGAGCTTAATCCAAATGTTCTTTCTTTTTTGGGTGTCGAAGAGGATTGCATTCCTTGAAACTATATGGAAACTAAATGAAGCTGATAAAATTCATTTGAGATAGCATAGGAAAGGATCATTTTTCCCTTCTTTGGAGTTTTCTTATTTTAGTGTCGCTTCCAAAGAGGGTCTTGAGCTCTTGGAAACAAAATTGATGGAATACAAAATGTAATATAATAGAGCAAGAAAGTATGACCTTGAGCATTTCATTAATCATAACAAAAAGAAAATGGGAAGGTTAAGATACAAGCATTAGTTTGATGAATCTAAAGATTTAATCAAGAGTTTCTTGACCAGAGAGGAACTTAAATCCAAAAAAATCAATTGGTCCCAGATCCTCCATAGTGAAAAAAGAGAAAGGCCCTAGACATGAATTATTGAGGTGCATTTAATGATGTCAAGAACCCAATGGTTAGGATGCAAATAATGTTGGAAAATATCAATATTTTGGGAGTGATCCTCCAAATAGTAGCTTTGTGTCAAACCTTATGCTTTTCCCATTCTTGTCATTTTGTAGCATGATGTGTTTGGGAATTAGCGCACCACACAGACATTCACACACTCCAGGGTGATCCCATAATACTGGTTTACAATTTTTTGCCAAACTGGACACTGAATTGATTTTTTCTAACTAAATCTTCACTTTCAAGCACCTATAGCGGTTAAACCATGAGGAATTTGAAGATAATGAAAACTAGTGATTTGTGACATTTTTTGTAGATTCTAAATATATTTTTTTCAAGGATTTTGGAATCAGATTGCACTTCTTTTTCCATCTGCTTCAAAAACTAGTTTTTTCAGTAAACACCATTTTTAAGGAGTGACACTCACCGTATAACACAACTTTTTTTCCATGAAGGATAAAATTATAGTTTTTTAGAATTTAGATTTTTAACTATAATTTCTAGTGCTTCCAATTGGTTTCTTAGTGTTTTATTGAATATTTTTTCCTTAATCAAGTTTCAAAGTCAAACCAATTACAATTCAAACATAGGCAAATTGTATAACACAACTTTTTTTGTATGTATCGAAATTCAATTTTTTTTGTTGGATCAATGACTTCAATATCTAGTGCACTCACATTTTTAAAAATTATTTTTTGATAATCTTCTATTTTTCCACATGTGCAAAACAAAGTGCTTGATTTTTAAAATCTACATTCACAAGAAATAAAAATAAATATAATAATAAATTAAATTTATTTAAAATTATCCTTTTTGGGAAGCTTATAATAAGGACTACATTTTTAAAAAAAAAAATTAAATGAATGAACATTTGATCCCCCAAAAGGTAAATCAAAAGTGGTTTTTTATCAACATTTTGATAGGTGTAAAGGAGACTCGGTTATCTAGGTATGGTTTAAAACTAGCAGAGTTCTATCCAAGGGGGTTTGATTCAAGGTAGTTTGATCAAACCCTCTTCAATTGTAATGCTTTAAATGGAAATTTTTAAGGCTTAAATCATTATATTTTCTAAAAATATGTGATTTTAGCAAAAATCAAAATCTCCTAGAAATTGTAAACCAGCTTTGTGGGATCACCCTGTACTAGTGTCCCATGATGTTTGAACATTCAAACTACCATTTTTTAGCATGTTTTCCACTTGTTAGCTAATTTTTTCAGTAGTAACAGCTCGGAATGCCTTGTAACTGCTCAAGAAGCTTCTTTTCCCTCTTTAAAAGTTATATTTTCAACTCATTTGGCCTTATTCTCCTTATTGGCTTCTATCTTAGGCATTCTCCCATATTTCTCTTGATATCTTGCTTGCACAACTCACTACAATAGGACTCTCAAGATCTTACAACGCTCTTTGCAACACTCTTGGCTCTTGCAGCTATCTTTTCCTCTTTGTCTTCCCTAAGCCTTGCAGCTTAACATCTCCCTTACCTTTTGCTTGCGAGCATCTTGGGATTTCACGCATCCCCCATCACTTGCATCTCTACTTTATGATATGGGTTCTCCTCCTTTAGTGGGGATTGTTTTTATCACCCCATACTTGCTTACTTTGTTCACTTTTTCTATTTATTTGGTTGTCCATGGAGGCGAGAACAACAAAATGAGGGTTTCACTGAAGTAAACCCCTATACAGCCCCAACATTTTCTCTCAATCTTATGCATGCAGAAATTGAAGATATTAATGTGTTGGAGGCTTCATTACTTGGGTTGCTATGAATAGTTTCCATCTATTATTCTCTTACTTTATCATTTACTTTACTTTATTCTCTATTCTATTACTTTTTGTTACTTTCCTACATTCTAGAATTTCCTAGCAATCTAATTGTTAGTGGTCATTAAGTTGTTTTCTTTGATAAACTTAGTTTCTGGTACGTATGAGATGCCAGTGTGTCTCTAGGACTATTGTGTGCCACGCTATTGTCCTTATTCCGTACTAATGTCCTTTGTCCAAGATCCTGTCAATCAATCTAGAAAGCCTTTGTGATTTACTCTTTTTGATTCTAGAACTCCCACTTTGTTCCTTGAGGTAGTTTAGGTTAGTTTGCCCCTTTAGAATCTCTTGACAATATAGAGACTCATGAGTAGTGAATCTCCCTTCTCTACATTTTGGTGAACCTGGCATGAACCATAGTATTTTTTTAAAAACTAGGAATTCATTTACCCCAAATTGGTGAGGTCATAACTTTTGACTCCATGCTCGAAATTCAAAACCGTTTACATTGTTGGAAAGGTCTCCAAGAGGAATAATTCAATCCCTAAAATACAATGCCTTTGATAGTTGAATTTTAGGGATTGACACAATTTTTGACCCCAAATTCTGCTTCGAAGACCTCTGAAAATATAAATTACTAAAACCTAGAAAATACCAAAAAAAATTGAAAATCTAGATTTTTTGGTTTTTCTCAGTTCTGTCACCCCTAGATTGCTTTGGAACAATCAATTTGTTTATTCAATATTTATCATATTTAACTTACTATTTTCAAAATGAATTTAATATCTTCTTTTATCAATTCAATATCTAATTCTATTCAAAGTGAATGATATTCTATTTCATGCATGTGATAGTGACTTGGCTTTGCCCATGTCACTTGGTATCTTTGATCCTTCTCATGAGATTCCTCTCACTTTGAAGGATATCTTGTTGCAATAAGATGACATCATTGATACCTTTCTTAATATTAATCTACCTTCTCTCTATTCTAATGCACTCTCCTCTAGAGATGATGCATTAGTGAATGATGAATCTCCTTCCACATTTGATCCTCCCTAAATCGATGTTGAGAATATTTCTTCGAATAATTATTCCACTAGTTGTGATGATTCTGTAAATGTAATCTGTCTCTACTACTCCTCAAATTCCTAAGAGACTGGTCATTTATTTGACTCCAACTAGTTCTTCTCCCAAAAGGGTTTGTTCTATTAATGGTGTTCCATATGATATTGATTCTCTTGATCTTTGTAAGGCTCCCTCTTATAGAGAGGTAGCCCATACTTATAAGAATAAAATGAATAAAAAACCAAGCTTCAAGCTCCTAAACCTATGACTAAAGCACCCAGTGATTATGATCTTGTCGAGAAACTTCAATTTACTCCATGTAAGATATCACCATGGGACTTGCTTCAATCTAGTATGGTTTACTAAGGTATGCTTTAGGAAGCCTTGGCAAAGATCCTCTTTCCTTCTTCTGCTAGGCTAATAGATGCTAATGCATTGATATCTCATATTTGTGCAAAGTCACCAAATATTACATTCTATCCACAGGAACTCCCACCTCTGAAAGTATAGAAGCAAGCAGACCCTTTAATGATCATAGTTAACATTAATGATATTGGCATTAGACCTACACTCGTTAACACCGGTTTGACACTTAATGTATGCAACATTGATCTATTGCCTAAGATTAATATTGATTCATCTTCACTTAATGCTTCTTCTATTGTCATTCATGGGTTCGATAATGTTAGTCAAAGAGCCCTAGGCATGATAGTCTTACCTTTAAGATTGGGACCCATTACCATACCCACCCTTGTATATGTTATGTCAGAAAAATTACCATATAACCTTCTTCTTGGTAGACAATGGATTCACACTATGGGTGTAGTCTCGTCTACCTTGCATAAATCTATTATATTCATTTGTAACAATCGAGTAGTCACAGTCAAGGTTGACCTTGAGCCTATGCACTTCTGTGAGATGGCAATTGTTGGTCAGGCTTCGGTTGTGCCTACTCTTATTCCTTCAGTGTCTTCTAATGTGTCAATGTTTACTCCAGTAATACCTAGTACAAAGGGCACTCTTGAGATAGATGTCCCTGAAGAAGATCCTTTTGAAGCAAGAAATCTTAAGTCTACTATTTCTATTTCTCAAAAGAATGCATGTTTCGGTGATGATTAGGGTTCCTTAGACTTAATAGATTCCTTCATTAGGGAATATACAATCAACCCAATCCACTTAAACCTTCTAATAAAATCATCTAAACCCATTATCAAATATGATTATTCTTTTGTATCATGGGATAATGTGAGCAATCATTCTAATGTCCTTAATGTTGATCCTCCTCCTTCTAAGGAAGATGATCATGCTTCCATTAAAGAGGATAATATTGGCAGTCCTATCAAGAAGTTTGATGGTGATCCCATAGAGGAGTATAATCCCAATTTTTGGAATAATGCTCTCTATGAAGACCCTCCTACTTCTCAAGATTTGGAAACACATTATGGCCCCGACTTTAAGCTTGACTCTAAATATAGCTATGGGCGTAAAGGTTGTGGGTATAACAAGAAAGGAATTCGGGTACCTATAGAATATGCACCTCACAATTGTAATTTAGGGCTTTCTTACTTGAATGAACAATATAAACAGAAACCGTAGTTGAATGGTGACATGATTTCCACTCAACCTCATTCTCTCGGATTGATTCATCTGCCATTATCTGTTGTCTTTATGTCTTCTTCTTGTGAGCAGTCGAGCCTTTCTCCACAAGAGAAAGGGTTGAATCTTGCTCCTCATCCTTTGTCTTAGCAAGAGTGTATCTTGTTGAGGCTTCTAAAATCCCACTTGATTACTCTTCCTCCTCCTACATGGAAGAAATTTCATAAGCATGATAAAGAAAAACATTCTTTATGTGCATACTATCAAGTGCTTGGCCATTCCATTAGTGAATGTAAGGCCTTGAAGGATAAAATACAACAACTTCATGATATTTATGATATCACTCATTTATTTGTTGATGCACCTGCCTCTTCTTCAAATTATAAGTGATATCGAGGTCTACCTCTATCCTATATGTTCTAAGTATCTTGCATGGTTCTCCTCCCCTATGTACTAGGGGTAGTGATAACTTGTTTTGAGGATGTGTGTCCTCCTTAAAGGACCCCATCTCTTCTCTCTATCTTTCAAATGAGGCATCCCTTAAGTGGACCCTTTTTCTTTCAAAGGGTTCCTGAGGGACCCCCTTTGAAATATTTTCTCTCAAATGAATTCCATGGCGTCTAGCTTAGGGGCAACCAGAATAGACCTATCTTTTATGTGACTATCCTGCAACACAACTTGTAGTAGCCATATGTTCTTCTGATTAGTCTTGCTTTGCAGGACCGAGAACCTATAGAGCTCCTTTGCATCAAGCTTTCCTAACATGTTTAGTCTATGTATTAACATGTTTCTTTTCAAGTGCACCTGTGAAGCTACTTTTCAATCAACTTTGTAGGACCGAGCACCTGCGAGGACCAATCAAACTCTGTGGAGCCTCTCACATTAGGCTTCCCTTACGAGAGATTACTTGAGGCACCCTCTTTGAGAGTCCAAGGACCTCTAAAGTGTTTTCATCCTGCGATATCTTTTTGTTCGACTCTATAGGAGAGAGTACCTACAGAGCCTTTTGTTCACCTTCCATAGGTCTGTAGATCTACAGTGCATTTGTTCAACTCTCCTCAAGACCAAGTACCTATGGAGCCATCTCCCTTGGAATTCTCATTCCTCTTTCTCTTAAATTCTCTCTTCTAAAATTGTAATACAGGATTGAAGATCTATATCCTTCTTCATCTTGGGTGTATACCTCTTTCTCTCTTCGACATTGGTCGCTTCCCTATCTTTTGTATGTATTCTTCTCTTGAAGCAACCAAAACTTACATTCTTCTCTTTATTTTAGAATTCTTCTATGTGTTATTATTCTTAATTTGGGGACGACACATATTATTGGGACAAATTTTTACATTGAGGTCTCTTTCACTTTGTTGACTCAAATTCTTTAGTTTGTTGTGTGCTTGTGTGTATGTGTTTTTATATATTCTAACCCTGTGACATAATGGCTTCTTATGTTCTAATAGTGTTGTCTTGTGCATGGATTTCTTGTATAATGTGTTTGTTTTGTAGGTCTTCAACATGGGGGCATGCTTCCTTGGTTTAGAGAGTTATCTGCTTCCTCTACAATATCCTTTTGGTATCATGATGTTATTTATGTAGATTTCCTTTAGCATGCATATTAGCGCAGATTCATATGCCCGCTAAAGTGGGGGGAAAATGTAATGTCGTAAAATTGTACCCTTTGCAATTTCACATATATTCTTACATCTACTTTAGTGTCCACTCCCTTAGTACTTTTGTAGGCTCATTTTATCCCTTGCATCAGCCTTTTTCCCTCTTAGGATGCTCAGGACCCCTTTTCAACAGCTACCTTTACACATCAGCTTTGCATCAAACTTTATACTTTTCCCATTCTCGTTGTTTTGTAGCATGATGTGTCTTGGCCCTAGCATGTCGTGTGGACATCCACGCATTGAAGTAGCATCCTGTGATGTTTCAACATTCAAACAAACATTTTCAATAATTTTTTCCACTTGTCAACACTAATTTTGTCGGTGTTAACAGATTGGGACGCCTTGTAATTGCCCAGGAAGCTTCTTTTCCCTCTTTAAAAGTTATCTTTTCAACTCATTTGGCCTTCTCCTTCTTAGCTTCTATCTTGGAAATTATCCCATCTTTCTCCTGCTATCTTGCTTATACAACTCTCTACAGCTCACTACAACACTCTCAAGCTCTTACAATGCTCTTTGCAACACTCTCGACTCTTGAAACTATCTTTTCCTTTCTCTCTAGCTTCCTTAAGCCTTGCAACTAACATCTGCCTTACCTTGTGCTTGCGAGAATCCTTGGATTTCACACATCCCCTATCACTTACATCTCTACTTTGTGATACAGGTTCTCCTCCTTGAGTGGGGATTGCTTTTATCAACCCCTACTTGCTTACTTTGTTCACTTTCTCTATCTATCTAGTTGTTCATGGAGGTGGGAACACCAAAATGGGGGTTTGACTAAGGTAAACCCCTATACAACCCCAACATCTTCTCTTGATCTTACACATGCAGGTATTGAAGATATTCATGTGCTAGAGGCTTCATTACTTGGGTTTTGAGAAGTTTCCATCTTTTATTCTCTTAGTTTATCATTTACTTTACTTTATTCTCAATTCTATTACTTTCCTATATTCTAGAATTTCTTAGCAATCTGATTGTTAGTAGACATTTAGTTGTTTTTTGTGATAAACTTAGTTACTGGTCCATACGAGATGCTAGCACGCCTCTGGGACTACAATGCACCATGTTGTCATTCTTATTTTGCGCTAACGTCCTTTGGCCAAGAGCCTGTCAGTTTATCTAGAAAACCTCTACGATTTACTCTTTCTGATTCTAGAACTCTCACTCTATTCCTTGAGGTAGTTTAGGGTAGTTCACCCCTTGGGAATCTCTTGAGAATAAAGAGATTCATGAGTAGTGAATCCCCTTCTCTACAGTAAGAAATTTCACAACCCGATCACCACAACTTAGGTTTATCTGTTGTATTAGCTTCTATTAGTCATCACAGACAAAAGATTGTGCAAGTGGAAGGGGTCCAACCTCTATTTAACGATGTTATTACAAAGGCTAGTAGTGAAAATATTGAGAACCAAGAAATTGAGAAACTTCACCTAGAAGGCATGAAGTTGTTACCATCCCTTTTGAAATAACATTGCTAAATTTGAAAGAAGGGGAGAAAGTGGTGCAAGATGTTAGGGCCTAACCCTATGAAAATTTCCTTTCAAATAATCATTTTATTAAGTTTGATGAGTTTAGTATGTTATTGGTGAAGGTAAAAAAAATGTAGACATGCATTGGTTAAAGGAATACGAACAATAAATATTAGAAAATGTGTGATGATGATGAAATTACCTAAAGTCTCAAAAAAATTGAGTTTGATTATGCTAATATGACCCCAAAAGAAGGGAGGAGACTTGTTAGAGAAATTGAATGCCTATAGTTACCTTTATGGGATATGTTTTCAACTATTGCTTCATATACTATTCGAAGGAAAGATGCTAAAGAGGCCATGATTTATATTTTGGGTTTGGATTTGGATTCATCACAAAGACTAAGACATTGGTTATGTGCATCATAGCTCTAAAACACAATAAACAATAGGTAGCCTAAGACATCAATGAATTAAAGGTAAATCTAATTGTTAAAAGATTAGGAAATACCTTTGCACCACTAGCTATATCCTAGTAAGAATTGTTTTATTCAATGAAGTTATAAGAAAATTACAAGTAGATTTTGATAAACAACAGAGTGAGCATAACAAACTATTGTGTGAGTACAATAAAATAAATTCTATAGTGGCACAACTAAAGCTTATCACCACTAAACTAGTATCATCATCTCAACATTCAAGTGGCATGTCTTAGTAGATAGGGACACATTAATATTAAGAATATAAGATTTGAAGGATAAGATGAAGGTAATTTGAGATGTTGAATTGAGGCAAAGGCAAAAGGAACCAAAGAAATTACATATTTGGTAAATAATCTCTTTAGTTGTAGAATTTATTGTATTTTACAAAAGGTAGATGATACTTGGGCTTATTTTGATCATCCAAAAAGAGTGAGGGATAATTAGTTTGAGTATAATACCAATTTATTCTTTTAAACTTAATGATTAGTTAAAAAATAAAAACAATTATGCATCATGCATGAGGAACAATGCATGGATGCATTCTTGGGGTTGTATAGTTGCTGCCCAATTGTTGGCCCTATTCTTATTAGGAAGATGCATAATGGTCCTTATTATAAGGTTTTGAACATGATATATGGTATCATTTATGATGATCTATCAGGTTCTTGTTGCATTGCCTAACTTATTTACAATGTGCTTTCTAAAATTTAGTTTCCTTGCATGTCGTGATGAGTGATTACCTTTATAAAGTGTGGAAAGGTAATGCTAAATTGAGAAAAAAATGGAAAATTAGTATTGCATTGTTGAGGTTTAGTGCATCACAATTTCAGCTATGGGTCCCATTTTCACATTTATAATGCATGATGGAAGCATGAAGGTAATGAGCTAACGCATTTTGTGAACTTAGTTGTCAAAATAAAGTCATTTCATTGGGCCACATATCTATCACCCTACAAAATATATAACATGTCCTCAAGTGTTCGAAGCTTTCATCATGCAAATTATAATTTGACACCTATCAACTCTCATGTCCCTGAATAGTAATGCATGATAGTCATCGATTTAGCTCACCAAAAGAAATCAAAGGCCAAATTTCATAGTATATTTAAAGATTTAATAGTTACACTATTCACTACATGAACTTGTGCATGCATTTAATGGAAAATGTGGTGAGTCAAGTGAAGTTAATTTATTTGCACTAATCAAGGTCATTTGAAGCTAAATATAGAAGAGAAGAGAAAAGCCTCCAATATTACAACAAAGAAATTATCGACAACATTCTTGGTGTTAAAATCTAAGTTGGAAAGCATCCACATACTCTTGACATCAATTGATAACAATTAATTTACTCTGAAAAAATTTAAGAATTTCTTCAAATTTCATAGTCTAGGGTTTGATGAATGTATCTATTGAAGTTTAATAACACCTGGTATATTTGAAAAGCTACAATTTTTTGTCAATCCCCAATATAATAGATTGTTATTTGGACTCTTGCATTTTCCCAAGATGATTTGTGCTTCCTCCCAAGCTAGTAGAGTTAAGAGAATCCTATATCATGACTTAAATAATTAATTCCCTAGCTTTGAAAAGAAATACAAGCACACTTGGGTACTAGTATACTCACAAATAGATCACAAGATAAGGTTGATTTGGTTAGAGACACTATCATCTTAGCCATTGATTGGGAATTATTTGAATATTGCCTTTTTTAATGTAAAAAGACTTACCCCTATATAAAACATATGGTGATTAGACCTAGGAAAATTGGTAGTCCCAAATTTTGTGTTAGTACTAACCTAATATAAGCCATAAGCAACTAGTACAATCCAAAATCCAAATAATTAAAGGGAAAGAATGGAGAGACACCCCTCACTCTAAATGAGGAATTTATTAGGAAGGTTTTTAATCTTAATCCCCAAGACAACTATAAAATTAATTTTGATGAGCTATGTCAGGAGTATAGACGAGATAGGAGTAGCTATAGGGTCAAGTGGTTACCTAACCAAAAATTGAAGAGCATAGAAGGGAGAAGTTCAATTCCTCTAGAGGAGATTGAGCCTTTCAACATTGATACCTTTGAGAAATATTTCAAGATGACATATATAGCTTTGTGCCAAATTTTGGCAATAGATTACAAATTGTAAATGCATCTTCATGTTATGATGATTGTTGCTAACATTCAACATAATTTTATGAATAGGATTTTTTATTTTGCAACTTTTTTGGTGGAAGAAATTCATAGGGATCTAACTTCCCTTAAGGTTGGTAAACGAATCTAATATTTCAAATGGTACTCTTTAATATATCATGTCTCGTTATATCTTGGTAAAGGTATTTGGGACCTTGCCCTCAAGGTCACAAGCATATCATCAAAAAAATAACAATGGTAATTCAGGGAAGAACTTATATATGGGATATGTAGTATCATAATTTATATTATTGTGTTCTTGAGAATTTTTTAATATACAAAATTCAAAAAATTCTAAGACATGAAAGGAATAGGATATCTAATACATTTGTCAAGTTCCTAAGACTAAGGTAGTTTGAGCTCCATGCACATTATAAGAATAATTGGGGTGATTGATTCTATCACGGAGAATGAACAATCATTAGAGTATATGGAACTAAGGTGAATCCAAATGTTCTTTCTTTTTGGGTGCCAAATTGGATTGCATTCCTTGAAACTATATGAAAACTAAATGAAGCTAACAAAATTCATTTGAGATAGCATAGGAAAGGATAATCTTTCCCTTTGATTTTTTAATTTATTTTAACTTCACTTCAAAAGAGGGTCTTGAGCTCTTGGAAATAAAATTGATGAATACGTAATGCAATCTGATAGAGAAAGAAGGTATCACCTCAAGAATTTTATTTATCAAACTAGAAATGGTTTGTGAAGGTCAAGATATGAGCATAAAGTTGATGAATCTAAAGATTTGATCAATATTTTTTTGAACAAAGAGGAATTTAAAGTTAAAAGAAGCAATTGGGAACATATCCTTCATAGTGAAAAAAGTAGAAAGGCCCTTTCAACACAAATTATCAAGGTACATTTAATGATGTCAACCTTAGAGTCTTAACATGTTTAATTTATTATATTATTGTATTTATTTGTATTATTTAATTGCATATATTGTCATGTCATAAATTGGGACCCACTGACTGGGTGGCATCCTTGTTGGAGGTGACTAGATAACACATCATCATCCCAAGTGGAGATAGGCATCCCAATTTGGAATCTTTGACTTATGATAGATTCTATGATGCATCATAAGGCATCTTTATGCATGGAGAAAGTTGGTGCCCAAGTTCGGTTATGAAAAGCTATAAGAGAATTAAATATTTTGGTCAGTTATGACAGATTTTATGGCAGATTTTATGCTAGATTTATGATATATTTTATGACAATTGTAAGGCATCTATCATAGGCTATTATTAGCATCTTTTGGGTGCCCAAGCTTGAGAAGAGAATATTGTACATGTGTCCAAATTCATGTCTATGGCGTGGGATATTGTTCCATGTGGATTTAGATGCCCATCCTCTTCTAGATGCTTCTTCTAGCTTGTATCTCTATATATATTGCATGCCTTGCTTTGTAGAATGCAAAGTTTATTTGCAGGTAACAAAGTGCTATCAAATTTGCTCTAGAATAGGTGTTTTCTTTGAAACACTTGTTGAAGAAGCTTTGTACTTGGGGTTGCATTATAATCTCTATTTCATATAATATGATAGTAGTGTGCTTTTGGAGGGTGGGATTTTTTACCTGAAAGGGTTTTCCCCATGTATATCTAGTGTCATTGTTTTGTGTTCTTATTGTTCTACCTTCTTTCTCTCTATGTGTTTCTATTACTATAACTGTATAAGGTGTTGTTAGAAATTTTTTTGTAACTCTCCCCTACTTGGATTAGTGTAGGAAGATGTTTTTTGTTCACCTGACTTCCTTTCAATTGGTATCAAATCCTAACCAACCTTAATTCCTTTGTTGGGTTAGAAGGGTTTTTGAGTTGATCTTTGTTTCAGTGGGAGTATTACATAAGTGCATTTCATGATCTTGTTGTAGGAAAAAGATGGTAGGCACATCTGGGAGTATTGAGATGGAGAAGCTTAACATCGGTAACATTGAGCTTTCGAAACTCAAGATGTAAGATATGCTTGTAGATCATAATCTATGGGTTGTTGTTTTTGGAACTATACCAATGAGCATAAAACAAGAAGACTAGGATCTCATGGATTGGAAATCCAAGCATCTCATTAGATTATGTTTGCCTAATTTTTTTCTCTTAAATGTTCTCTAAATTTTTTGAAGTCCTCAACCCACAACAGCTCGACCTCTAAGAAGCTTTGGTAGAGGTACTAAATATGGGGATACACAAAAGATGATTGGGGGAAACCCATCCCAAGAATCAAACTAGAAAAGGACTTTCGAACCACTATTACAAATCCAAAACAAGCCTTGCTTAATTAAATTAGATCCCCTTTTAATAGTGTCCCAAATCATAGACCCCTTCCCAACCAAGCCAATCCTAGGGAAATCATTGCTTACAACTCCCCTAAGATAATTGGAGGTGAGTATTTTGGCCCAAGCCTATGTCTAGTTGGTGCACCAATGCTATTAAAGCTTAGCCACTAGAGCTTTCCCAATGAGGTTAGGTTGACACAACCTAAGAATCCCTTCTTGTTTTGACCTACATATAGTCTCCCACTTTACCAAGCTCCACATCGACAAGGCTAAGTTTCCATCCCATAGAAATTTACTTGAGAGAGCATATAATACCTTAATGAAACCTATAGGAGCCACCTAGACTATACACTTGTAAATGGGGAGGTCCTGGACCACAAATTTCAAGAGAAAAACTCTCCCAATAATAGAAAGCCAACTTTGGGTCCAATGGTTGACCTTCTCTCAGAACTTATCCCACACCTTTTGCTAAGTCCCCCCAGGTAAGGGACCAACAAAGAGGGGAATACTAAGATAGACCAAATGTAGAACTCCAACCTAAAATTTGAGAATTTGAACAATCCAATGTTGAATTAGAGGATGTGTGTTAAAGAAGATGGAGGATTTTTCCTCATTGATATGTTGTCTCGAGGCCATAAGATAGACATCCAACGTCCTTCTAATGTTAGTTGCTTCCCTGATTTTAGCCACTTCATCAAAGTTGTGTCATCTACAGACTATTACCTATCCTAGTTGTTGACCTTAACTAGAAACATAAACCCCTCTATGGCCAAATTCTTCTTCCACATCTGCAATTCCAATAGTTCCAATTGACTACATATCTTCTTATCTTTCTTCTGCATCAGCATGAAATCCTTCATGTAGGCTCCCATCAATATAAGAGGTTAGAGCAATATTTATCTCTAACTAATTCTTACAATGTCTTACAAAGGCTCATGAACTTCTCCCAAGTTTTTCATGTGGTTTAGAATAAATTTATCAAGCTATTGTAGAGGGGCAAGTGGCACTCTTTCGTGGGCATTTTCTTTTTAACTCCATCTATAAAAGGATTGAATTATTGTAATGTAAAGGTTTAGAAAACTAAGGGAAATTTTCTATGATACATGCAAATTATATTTGAAGAAATACAAAGAAAATTGTTCTCTATTAATGCATTCTTGATACTTATATTTGCTTCAAATTATATGAATGAATATTCTCAATTTAGTGTCATCTCATGCATATTTTTGTATATTTCTAAGACAAGGAGTAAGTATTTTGAGTTTCTTCACATATTTTCTATGTTGAATTATTATCTTGTGTTAGTTATGGGTAAAAGCACAAAGTTAAATGTCTCACTTTCAACCAACTAAATAGTTTCGCCCAAAACCACATGGCCTATACGTGGCACATATAGTTTCAAGTGAAACCATTTCTCCCAAAAATATAAAATTAAAAAAAATTATTTAAATTAACTAAATTTTAAAAAGAAAAATTAAAAATATCATTAAATGTGACTAAATTTATGTGTAAGTTTTAGTTGAAAGTGTTTCGGTCAAAAGAGTCAAGCAAAACATTTTTGGCCAAAATTGTCTATGTGGTAACCAACTTCTTTGGGGGAAAATTTAGAAAAAAAAATCAACTTCAACTTTGAATTTCTCCAAGTAGGGGTAATTTTATAAAAATATAAATATACCCTTTAATAGAGTTCAAAGTCTAGAATCCCTTTTTTTTATATATTTTGATTTGTTTTATTATATATTTTTTTAAATTTACTATAAGTAGGTTTTTATAATAAAACATGAGGCTGATTATAAATTAAAACATATATATACACTATGGTGCACTAGAGGAAAAAATCTTCTTCAAAAGGGTATATATATTTTTTAAATGATAAAAATAGACAAAATTTGACGTCCCATGAAGATTACATGGCGTTCTAGTGAAGTTTCACTTTAAAACATTATCATCAAAAAAATATTCATCAAATTTTATTTTACTTTCCATGCACTAGATATTGAAGTTACCTATTTGGAGAAAAAAAATTAGGAAAAAAAATTCTTTGCTCCTTTTTTGTGACATCCAATTGACCTTACTTTAAAAAAAAAATTCAACAATTCAAATTCTGCTCTTAAGATTATAAAAAAATATATCACCTTTTTTTAGAATAAATATTACAAGTATAAACTTCATCAGTATGTTGTTTTTCATGTCTTACCATTCTCGCGTAAATGATACATGTATCTAGATTATTTAGATGATTGAGTGAAGTTGTTTTTATATTTTTGGTAAGATAGCTTCAAATTTTGATGATTCACTTGCGTCAAGTTAGCTAACTATTGGCTTATGAGATGTAATTGGTCACTCAAAAGTTTGTTTGAATATAGGGATTCATGTTGGATATATATATATATATATATTTTATCATGAGAAGATTTGGGCTTTTTTATCACAAAATGTTATTGTTCATTGAAGTTGCATTAATAGTAGAAGTGTGTTTGTTTGAAAGGTATTGGCTAGTGAAGTTATTTAGGACATTATGGGTGTTTTCTTTAGGGATTTCCACACCTACCTCTAAAAGGCATTTAAATATATCATCCCAATTCTCAAAGAGGTATTGTTTTACATGGAAATAACCTTCTTAGGAATTAATCATGGCATGGATATCATCACGTACCATCCTCAATATGTACTTTTGGTTGGTCTTAGTTGGCAGGCATATCTAGAAATGAGTCAACTTCAACATCTAACTTACCTTGGCTTCTATGTTTTGGACCCATGTTTTTCTTTCTAGATTTTTGGATTTTTTTTATTTTTATTGTTTTTTTGGGTTTTGAATTTTTTTTTGGATTTTTGGATTTTTGAATAAAATTAAAAAACAAAAAGAAAATAATGTAAAAAAAATTTATATGGATTAATTTGGATAAGTGTCTCCTTTCCAGTTTAAGGCAACAAAGGTTATCTAAATATCAATAAACACATAATACACATGAGCAAGCCTAAATCAAGTAGGTTTTTCAAACCTTGTAGGCCCAATGCACCACAAGAAAGGATGACCAAAAAGTCTCAAACTAAGCTCTACAAGCTCAACTAGGGGGATATCCTCGTTATACCAAAAGAGTATGTGAGGCCTAAATTTGTAAAAATGAAAGAAAAATAAGTCAAACAATTGGGAGGAGAGGGTAACCCGACTCTCCACCTTCATTTCCCCAAGGTAAGAATGACAAATTTTCACTTCCAAGATGCATCTCTTTCAATTCAACCCACATTATTTATACTTCAAATTAATATGGGAGTTTAGGTCATCCCCTAGGGTGATGAAATACCTAGGTAGGCCCCTTAAAAACATTACACTTTTTTGATCCTCAAGATCACTCTAAGGTGCAAGAATAAAGCATACACAAATACAACTTTGGGATTAAAATATATAGGTGAATTTTAAGTCCCAAATTGAATGTGATGGTTACTTTTAAGCCCAATATTCAATTGTGATTAAAAAAACCTCCACACAAACTATCATAAAGCAAGAATAAATAACACCTTTAAATTCATAGCAATTACTAATAGATCTAAATCACTGAAAATGAATTTATTGCCTAAAAAAGTATAGGTTTTAAATGATGGTACTTGATTATTGGCATAGATCTGAAAAAAATAACTTAATCCAATGTGCAAAGCTCCAAACAAACTTTTCAATGCAATAAAACAAAAATTTGATTAACGAGGCAAAATTATTATTGCTTAACTAAAAGTTGTTATTTTAAGTAAATGCAAAAAGATAAAAGGTTTAGAAAATTGTCTTTGTCAAAATGTCTTACACAAAACTCTGTAGAAATTTGTAAAATTTATCTTTGGCAATCATCTTGAAAATGGCACATTAGAAGTTTTGAAATGTGTTCTTTGATTGGCGTAATTTTTTTTAAAAATTCAAACTATCACACATTAGGTAATGAACACAAATATAACCAAATTATTGACCACACATATAGAATAATGAAAAGAAATAATGTTAGGATTAAGATGTCATCTACCTTGTAAATATTATGTCATATTGCATGTTTCCAACATCCTTGGAAAGTGTCCTTACACACTTAGGGTATATTGGGAAAATAACATGTAATATTTTTTCTCACCATTGTTTGTAATACATTCATAAGAGGGTTCCAAGTTCGCAGTGGTAAAAGTGATTTATGGACATGAATATTTAATATTGTTTTTCCCACATGTTGATGTCTAAAATGGAATTGTAATAGACAAGTGAAGTGGACAAATGAGTGATTATTGGGCTTCTCCAAGTGGGCACTTGAAAAGAAGCAACAAGTGCCTCTTGGTATTTTGTCTCTATGACATTTAATATAATGTTTTATTTTCATGTTTGGGTGCCCAAGTTGAAGGGAAAGTATTAGAACCAAAACTAGTTTCTTTTTGTATTCTGAGGAGGGAAATCCAAGGGTTAGGACATTTGAAATGAAGAGTCATCTTTGGGCACCGTGTTTGGTGCTTAAGACCTCTTTACAAGTCTATAAAATGAGTTCCTTGATGTATAAATTAAGAGGAACGGTTAAATATAGAGTTACTGTGTAGGAAGAAGGATAGGTTGAGGCATAAAGAGGTTGTTCATAGGTAGACAAGTGTTGTCATGTTGGAGGGAGAAAGAAGAATGGAAGTGAATATATTTGTAATCTCATTTATTTGAAGATAATGCATACATGGCCTCTTCTTGGTGGATTCTTTTTCTGCAAGGGCTTCTCCACATAAATCCTATGTTATGTGATGCCTTTTATGTTGTTGATTTGAGTCTCTTTGCTACTATCTTATGGTGATGCTAAATTTTAATGATTGTTGTTATAAGTTCACATAAGGTGGTGTTAGTAAGCATGTTATGTTGGTTGATTTTTTAGTATCATAAAAAAGATGAATCTAATCATGGTAATTCCATATTAAAGTCACTTAATTTCAAATTTACGTATAAGTTTCAAAATTTCATATTGTAGTAGTGCAAGCCGTGTATCTCATCCATTAAATTCAACTTGATTATTTGGATAGAGATTGAAATTTCCCAATAAATAAATCATAATCATAGATTTTTTTACATGAAAAATATAGAAACATTGATAAAGTGAGTGCAATGCGTTACAAAATATCTCATAAGTATGGAATGCAATGACTATGGGATGAGAAAAAAATGGATTTATTAAAAAGAATTAACAACCTCTCCACATAATGTGGCCTTGGTCACCATGCTCCATGTCTACATGATAAAGAAAAAAAATATGATAGTCAAACATGCATATATGGAAGCTTAGACAAAACACATGAACTACTTTCTAGACTTCCCCAAAAGATGTCATCTCATGAAGTGAAATGATTGCATGATATTCTTACAGAACAATTCAACCTTACAAATGCCTTGGTGAACAAGCATGAAATATGTGACAGCATAGACATGGAAAATGAACTGCTTGACGTAATGCCTTAAAGAAAATTGATATCTTGAAATGAAATGACTGCATGATATTCACAAAACAGATTTATAAATAGAGATTTAAATTTTTTAAACTATAAACACATGTAAATCCATATTCAATTTCCTAAATATGCCAAGAGATGATTTTTGAAATCGGGTATGTCATATTCATCACAAGTATAAAGGCAAGTGTCTAGTAGATATGCATGCATCATGATAAAGCATATAAAATGCACTGAAAGTGTAAAAGAAAAACCTCCTTTTCTATCATTGTCTAGTTCTTATTGCCATAAAATGAAAAAAAAAAACATTGCAAGTGGGAAAAACCAAAACACCATTATAATTCATGCCAATCTTTCAATACCATCAGCCTCCAATGAAGATAAAATAGGGAAATGGCATAAGGAGATAGTAATGCCTTAAAATATTATAATGTAACACATGTAGATAATAATGCCTTCTGGAAGACCTTAACAAATTTAAAAACTTCCAACAATAAACAAAGATTTCTTTATAATTCCTTATTGTAAGGAAATTAGAGTAGCGGAAATAATTTCCTACGCCAATCTTGAGAAGAGATATTATGCAAACCTTTTGAAAGTTGATCAAACAGTTACAAAAATTCTAGCAACACATTCATAACAAGAAAATAAACAATTAACACAAACACCAGATATATGTGGGTAAAACCCTTCCAGGTGAAAAACCCCACACTCCAAAGCCTATTCAATGTATTTCAAATCCAACAACATGGTTACATACACTTGCAGACAAAGTCTTTTATAGGAGTATCACCAATACACAAATCTGGAAGAATTTTGGTAGCAATTCGATAGCATAACAATACTTTCAAACTCAACACAAAATACTCCTCAAGCCTTCAATTTATAGACTTTTGGCTATACAAGAAACCACCAGCAGTTTACAAAACCACGTGCTTGGCTTCTCCACCAAGATTCTTGTCTAAAAATAATCTCTCATGTCCAAATTCATATTTCCCATTTTTGACATGTACAAATGTCATAAAATCTATCATAATGTGCCTAAAAACAAGCCTTCCATAACATACCACTATGTAGGAATATTCTGATATCTAATAAACCAATTTTCAATGCACCAATAGTGAGTAACAACTATAGAAAAAATGTTAAATATAAAAATAAATGCTACAGGAAATCTACAAGGCTAAGACACCTCATTTCACAACATTCTCCCACTTGTCAAATACCTTGCAAGGGCCAAGGGAAACATACCATCATGGATCGATTGCTAGGCGCTGAAAGGCCCATAGACTCGGAACACCACCTAAATTTTGTTGTGCTCATGGGCTTAGTTAGTGCATCTGCAACATTCACCGCTGTCTCTACCTTTTCTAGCTTCACCTTGCCATCATTGACCACATCTCTCATGAGGTGATATTAAACATCAATGTGTTTGGTCTTGGCATGAAAATTTAGGTTCCTCACAAGGTAGATTGCACTTTGATTATCACAATAAAATGTAACTGCACCTTGTTTCAATCCAATATTTGAACACAAATGCTTCAACCAAATGGATTCTTTACAGGAATGAGTAGTTGCCATGTACTTTTCCACAGTAGTGGACAAAGCGACCACAACCCGTTGCTTGATCATCTAAATAATTGCACCACCAAATAAGAGTAAACACATATGCACTAGTGGACCTTTTGCTATCGACATCACCAGCCCAATTTGAATCCACAAAACCATGAATACTCAGGGAATGTTGATCTCATGCACCATGAAAACATATAGAGTAATCTGTTGTACCCTGCAAATATCTGAAAGACCCTCTTAACTGCATCCCAATGCACTCTTCCAAGATTAGACATAAAGCAATAAAAAACTCCCATTGCTTATATATGGACTTGTATAGACCATAACATACATTAAGCTTCCAAATGCACTCTGGTAAGGCACTTTGCTCATGTCTTCCATCTTGAAGGGGGGTGTAGGACATTGTGAAATAGAGAGTTTCATTCCTAATGTAACAAGAACACAAAGTGGTTTACAATTCTGCATGTTGGACATTTGAAAAACTAAACAAACATACTCTAGCCGAGCCATAGCTTTATGTTCTCACGATCTCTTCTGATATCTAGCCCAAGTATGTGTTTTGTTGCACCAAGATCTTTCATTTCAAATTTCGCAAAGAGCTGAGATTTCAATTCTGCAATCAAACCTTTTCCTTTCCCAACAAAAAATTCATCAACATATAAAGCAATCACTAGGAAATAATCACCATTAGATTTAAAATATACACAGTGATCAGATTTAGATTGCACAAATCCCAAACTCAACACATATGTATCAAACTTCTGGTACCACATCTTAGGACTTTGTTTAAGGCCATACATAGATTTCTTTAACTTACAAACCAACTTGCATTTACCTTTTACCACATCCTAGGACTTTGTTTAAGGCCATACAGAGATTTCTTTAACTTACAAACCAACTTGCATTTTCCTTTTACCACATAGTGCTTTGGTTGTGTCATATAAATTTATTCCTCCAAATCACCATGAAGGAACATAGTTTTCACATCCATTTGTTCAAACTTTAAATCATAAGTTGTTTCAATATGTAATAAAAATTGAATGGATGTTATTTTAGCAATAGGAGAAAAAATCTCACCATGATCAATACCCTCAACCTAAGAGTATCCCTTCGCAACCAACTGTGCCTTATACTTTTCAACATTTCCATCTGAACCAATCTTTTTGTTAAACACCCATTTACATCCAACAGGTTTTCGACCTTTAGGCAATGGTACAAGGTCCCGTGTATCATTCCTTTTAAGAGTTGCCATCTCTTCATCCATGGCTATTTTCCAAGACTTTGCATCATTCTTGCCTAAAGGCTCTTGCACAAATATTGTTTCATCAATGTTAGTACTCAAAGCAAATATACATTTCCAATCATCAAGTAAATACAAATGCCTTTGGCGTGGTTGCCTTTGCCTTGTAGACATTCGAACAAGTTAAGGTGGAGGTTCTTCCACTTCTTCCTCCTCTTCTTCCTCTTCTGAAGATGTAGAGCTTGATGAGCTCTCCTCAACTTCTTGTCTATTTTGGGGTATTGATTCAACTTCCTCAGACGTAGAAAGAATTCAAACCACATCCTTTGTTTGATCAATTTCTTTATGTTTTTCTGGCTGAAAATTAATAGGAGAATATTTAGTCTCTCTAAAAATAACACTTCTAGAATAAATTACCTTTTGTGCAATAGGGTCCCAAAGCTTGTATCCTTTCACACCATAGTTGTAGCTGATGAAGATACATTTGACAGCCTTAGAATCCAATTTTGTTTTCTTCTCCTTAGGCACATGTGTGTATGCCTCACAACCAAAAATTATCAGATGTCTAAGTGAAGGCTTTTTCCCCAACCACGGCTCCATCGACATTTTATCAACAAGTGTTGATGTAGGAGATCTATTTATCAAATAACAAGAAGTGGCAACAACTTCAGCCCAAAAATTTTGTTCTAGACCAACTCCACTCAACATGCTCCTAGCCTTCTCCATCAATGTTCCATTCATTCTTTCTGCAATCCCATTCTACTACAAAGAATACAGAGTTTTTTTTTGTCTTTTAATCCTACAATCTATATAGAATCTGTAAAAATCTGCAGAATAGTACTCACTGCCATTGTTAGTCCTCGAACATTTAATTTTATTTCCAGTTTGAGTTTCTACCATAGCCTTGAACTCCTTAAAGCGATTGAAAACTTTAAATTTACTCTGTAAAAAATATACCCATGTTCTCCTATTGAAATCATCAATAAAAGTAACATAATAAACTGATTTACCAATAGAAGAAACATCAAAAGAACCAAATACATCAAAATGAATCAAATCCAAGATACATGAAGACTTATGAGAACATGATTAAAATTAAACCCGGTTCTATTTGCAATAAATACAATGTTTATAGAAATCAAACTCTAGATTACAATCATTCAACCCCTCAATGAGGTTCTTATTTTTCAAGGATTTTAAACCCTTCTCTCCAATGTGGCAAGCCTTTGGTGCCATAACATGGTCTTCTCTACAAGAAAATTTGATTTAGTAGACAAAGCACCCTTGGGTACCTAGAAGCCATGACTATTTGCAGAAGAGGAAACCATCTATTTTTTCAACGAAGTAGTTTTTGGCTTAATCTTATCAAAAGTGCTATTGCATTCAACTGTGCAAGCATCGAGTTGGTACAATGTACCCAATCTGCTTCCTCTCGCTATCACCATAGCACCTCTCACCATTTTCACACCTGCTTTAGAAAGCTATACATGCACAGCCTCATCTATGAGCTTGCTAATAGATAATAAATTTCTTGCTAGTCTTAGGATTAGCAAGACACCATCCAATCATCTAACTCTACCATCAGAAAATTTCACATGAATACTACCACAACCAACAATATCAAGGAAAGAGTCATCACCCAAATACACCTTACCACCATCATAGTTTTCATACTTACTAAACCAGTTTCTGTTAGGAGTCATGTGGAAAGATGCACTTGAGTCTATCAACCATACATGATCACTTGCACGAGTGGCCAAGGTTGCAATAAGGGCATCTCCATCTTCCTTTTCAGACTCAAAATTAGAATCTTGCTTCCTCTTATTTTTTTCTTCTCTTCTTTACATTCCTTTTAGAAGTGTTCAGGTTTACCACAATTCTAGCATATTTCCTTGGACTTACCAAGAGATTTTGATCTCCCCTTATTTTTGGAATTTGAATGGCCATGCTACTTCTCATCTTTGCCTCATTCTTTTTTCCTTCCTTGAACACTCAAATCCTGTGTGGCATTTAGAGAGACCTTCCTTCTCATGTCTTTGTTGGAAAATGTGCCTCAATCTTACTGGCATGAAACTCCTGAAAGAGCAAAGTCGGTGTGACATTCTTTTTGTTTAGCCGACTAGCAGCTGTGTAACATTGTGGAATGCTCAGGTCACTAAGACCTTGTTGTTGTCTTACCGACTACAGCTATTGTTGTGAGTTTTCTATCTCTCTCCGCTCAGGGAGATCTTTGGCCGACGGTTTGGTTCCTAGTGGGTGTCGGGGAGACTCACAGCGACTGTTGTTATCAGGGAGTCTTGGCCGAAAGGTTTATTGTCAGTATGAAGTCTTAACGATATGGCATGTCTCATCGACAACTTTACACTCGGAGTCATCGAGGTGACATGAAGACTCAGTAAGAACTCTTGGCGATGGATGATTGTCTCGTCGATGGTATGGTCTATTGTCGGTATGACTCCTAGCGAAGGATAGACTAGGGGTGACTTGGAACTTGCGGGGTGACTCTTAGCAACAACCTAAGTCTTGCCGATGGGTGTTCATATCGGTAAGACTTGAGAGCTTGTTATGACTCATAGCGACTAGTGATTGTCTGGGCGATGGGTCTGTTGAGGATATTGGTGAAAGGTCTTGCTAATCTTGCCGATAACACTACATGTGATGATCATCGGTATGACATCTTAGTGATATAGCTTTTCTCGCCGACAAATTTTAAACTCAGTGTAACCTCTTGCCGAAGGTGATGACTCTTGGTGATAACTACAATTAAGTCTAGTGGCATCAAGGAGACACGGTTAGTGTCTCACCGACATACAACACAAGTTGAACGCTTTTGACTGATTGGAAGACTGTCCTATGTGCTATGTCTTCGACCAATCAAAGAAGCAGAATGGGAACCATTGGAAGTTAGACTATTGTGGCTATTCCTGTGAGGAAGATCGACAGACTGTGGTTGACATGGATATACCCTATGATTGATGATGATGATTGGTTAGACGAACAGTGTGGTAAACAGTTCGATGTGTGATCGGTGTGTGTGATTTTAATTGAGAGTGCATTGTAAATGAGATGTTTTGTACAAGGTTAATCATTGAATCTATTGTTGTAGATTGACATTAGAAAGATAAGTCTGATCTCTGTATGTAATTTCTGTTACTGTAATACAAAGAGGATTTTCTTGGTGTGGTGGGTTTTTCTCTCGTAAGGGTTTTCCCACGTAAATCTGGTGTTCATTTCTCTATTTCAGTTACTTCTTTCAAGTGTATCTTAATTGGAAAATAATTTAAAATTTAAAATCACCTTTGCATTCTTCCCTGAGGTTTTGACGTTAGGAGAGTTAGTTCCGCAACTTAACTTTCCTTACAAGTGGTATTAGAGCATGGCCAATTGTGTTATCCTTGTGGGTACATTGGGTTTTTTGTGTCAATTCTATTTAGTGGGAGTTTTGTAGAATATTTTTGGTAATTTGAATTACAAATTAAGATGGCAAGCATGTCAGGAAAGATTGAAATTGAGAAATTCAATGGTAGCAATTTTGAGTTGTTAAAAATTAAAATGGAAGATCTATTGGTTGACTATGATCTGTGGCTTGCTGTGTCTGGAACGAAGCCTATAGGTATGAAGCAAGAGGATTGGGACCTTGCAGATAGAAAATCAAAGGGGCTGATAAGGATTTGTTTAATAGACTCTGTTCTTCTAAATGATCATGAAGAAAAGACTGCATCTACCTTGTGGAAAAGACTGGAATCTATTTATCAGGGCAAGTCCTTGGTGAATAAATTGTTTTTGAGGAAGAAGCTATACACTTTGAGAATGCAGAAGGGAGGATCCGTTGTCAATCATTTGAACTCTTTCAACATGTAGATTGCACAGTTAACATATGTGGGTGTGAAGATTGATGAAGAAGATCATTGTATGTTGTTATTATGTTCTTTGCCAGATTCTTGGGATCACTTGGTGATGGCTATTGGGAGTACAACACCCAGTTTTAAGATGGAAGATGTTGTTGCTTCTTTGTTATCAAAAGAGATGAGAAGGAAATCTTTTGAGATGGAAAAGGAGGGTCTTGTTGTTAGAGGTAGATCGAAATAAAAAGGCAAGAAGAAAGACAAAAAGTCCAAATCCAAATCAGAGGGGAGATCAAAGTCTCCTAGCAAGAAGTCCAAGGTGAAGTGCTAGAATTGTGGGCAACTTGGTCATGTCTAAAAGGATTTTAAAGAGGAGAAAATTAAGAAGAAGAAGAATTCTGAGAATGATTCTTCTTAGAGTGATGCAGACGCCTTCATTACAGTCTTGGCTACGCAGGCATCAAATAATGTTTGGCTGATTGATTCTGGAGCATCTTTTCACATGACATCTCATAGAGATTGGTTCACAAAGTATGAAAAATACGATGGTGGAAAGGTGTATTTGGAAAGTGATTCATCTTTGGAAATAGTTGGTCGTGGAAGAGTCAGAATTCAATTCCCTAATGGAAGAGTGAAGGGAATCAATGATGTAATCTATATACCAGGTATGGCTCAAAATCTACTTTTTGTTAGTAAGTTAAATGATATTGGAGTGCCAGTCACGTTCTCTGGAAATGGTTGTAAGATGACTAGAGGCTTAATGGTGCTAGCAAGGGGTGCTCATATTGGTACCTTGTATAAGCTGGATGCACATGCTATTCAATGCAATAGTGTCTTTGTAAAGTCACAGAAAGCTACTCATGGGGGAAAGGAGGAAAAATTTCTTGATTGTGTAAACTCTATGGAAGTTAAACTAGAAAAGACTATGCTCTAGCATCATAGGCTTGGCCATATTGGAGAAAAAGGTTTAAAAACCTTGAAGAATAAAAACCTAGTTGAAGGGCTTGATGATTGTAACCTTGAATTCAAATTTTGTGAACATTATATATATGGTAAACAACACCGTGTTTCATTTTATTCCAATCCTCACAAATCTTCTGGTTTGATTGATTATATACATTATGATGTTTTTGGTCTAGTGAATGTTCCTTCTTTGTCTAAGTCAAGGTACTATGTGTCTTTTATTGATGATTATTCATGGACATTTATTTATTTTTTGAAAAGTAAATCAAAAGTGTTCAATTGGTTTAAGGAGTTTAAAAACCTTGTAGAAAATTAGAATGGAAGAAAAATAAAATGTTTAAGGACTGATAATGGTGGTGAATTTTGTTCTGATGATTTCGAGAGGTACTGTAAAGATCATGGGATTAAAATACATAAAACTACACCTTACACTTTGCAGCAAAATGGAGTTGCAGAAAGGTTCAATAGGACAATGATGGAAAGATCACAAAGTATGCTGAATAGTGCTAGTTTGGAGGAGAAGTTTTGGGCTGAGGAAGTTGCTACAACATGTTACTTGATAAACTGTTCTCCTAATTATGCTCTTGTTGAGAAAACACCTTTGGAAGCATGGTATGGAAAGAATCCCTTTTTAAGACACATTCGAGTCTTTGGATGTGAGGCATATGCACATGTATCGAATGAGAAAAGATCTAAATTGGAAAACAAGGCTGTCAAATGTATTTTTATTGGTTATAGTGCTGGCATAAAAGGATACAAGCTTTGGAATCCTGATATGGAGAAGGTTCTATACAATAGAAGTGTTATCTTTCATGAGTTGAAGCCTTCTACCATGGATCTGCAATCAGAGACAAAAACAAAAAACAAAAGGGATGTAGTTGAAATTCTTTCGACACCAGATAAAGAGGAATTGAAAATTCAAAATGTACTCGAAACTTAGGAGAGCTCAAGTAGTTCTGAGAGTTCTAAAGAAGAAGAAGAACCTCATCCTCAGCAAGTGAGGAGGTCAACTCATGAAAAAAAGAAACCTGATAGGTATGGGTTTTCTTTGATAGATTCTACTTATGCCTATGCTTTAATTTCTAGCACTGATGAGCCTAGGACTATAAAAGAGGCATTTAGAATGCTTGATTCAAAATATTGGTTGGAAGCCATGAATGAAGAAATGACATCATTAGAAAAGAACAATACTTGGAGTTTGGTGCCCTTGCTTGAAGGCAGAAAAGTTGTTGGCTGCAAATGGGTATTTAAAAAGAAAATAGGTCTGGATGGCAGTGTGGAAAAGTATAAGACGAGGTTGGTTGCGAAGGGATATTCCCAGGTAGAGGGAATTGATTATGGGGAATTTTTTTCTCTTGCAGCTAAGCTGACATCTATCAGATTTCTTTTGTCACTTGCAGCAGGGTATGACTTAGAGATTGAACAGATGGATGTGAAGACAACATTTTTTCATGGTGATCTTGAAGAAGAAATTTATATGTCCCAGCCTAAGCACTTTGTGGACAAAGGTAAAGAAAAACTAGTTTGCAAATTGAAAAAATCTCTATATGGATTAAAGCAGTCTCCTAGAATGTGGTACCAGAAGTTTGACACTTATGTTTTGTGATTGGGATTTGTAAGATCAAAATCTGATCATTGTGTGTATTAAAAAGCTGAAAGTGATCGAGTTCTTATTATTGCTCTCTGTATTGATGATATGTTATTCATAGGCAATAGTAAGTTAATGATTTCTGATCTTAAGTCTCAATTTTCTACAAATTTTGAAATGAAAGATCTTGGTGTAGTAAGGTATATTCTAAGAATGGAAATAACCAGGGACAAGAAGAGTAGAAAACTTTGGCTTAGTCAGTGTAAGTATATCAAGACTATTCTGGAGAGGTTTTGCATGAATGATTGTAAGTAGCTAGTTGTTCCAGTTTTGCAGGGAATGAAGCTATCTGTTGAAGACTGTCCAAAATCTCCTACTAAGATGGAGGACATGACCAGTGTACCTTATGCTAGTTCGGTTGGCAATCTAATGTATGCAATGGTCTATACAAGGCCAGACATTGCCCAAGCAGTGGGAATATTTAGTCAGTTTATGGCTAATCCTGGAAGATCACATTAGGATGTTGTGAAAAGAGTATTCATATATTTGAAGGGCACTTTTGAATATGCATTATGTTACCATGGCAACTTGTTTAAATCACAAAGGACTCTCAGCATTCGTGGCTATGTGGATTCTAATTGGGCAGGGGACATTGACAGCATGAGATCCACTAGTGGATATATTTTCATGATAAATGGTGGTGTAGTGAGTTGGATGAGTAAGCGGAAAACTATAGTCGTTTTGTCCACTACAGAGGCAGAATACATGGCAGCAACACACGCTTGTAAATAAGCAATTTGATTGAAACGTTTATGTTCTAACATTGGTTTTGATGCAGGGCAAATAAAAATTTACTGTGACAGTGAGAGTGCTATCTATTTGGAAAATAATCCTACTTTCCATGCCAGGATGAAACATATAAATGTACAATATCATTTTCTATGAGATATGGTGGAGGATGGAAAGGTCTCTTTAGAAAAAGTGGATACTCTAGAGAATGTTGCAGATGCATTAACGAAGCCTATGAGCACAAACAAGTTTAGGTGGTGTGCCAGTTCGATGGGCCTCAATGCCCATGAATTTTAGTAGTTATGTTGTTGCTCTAGAGGTGTCAGTAAGATCTTCGTCAAGTGGGAGATTGTTGGAAAATGTGCCTCAATCTTACTGACATGAAATTCCTAAAAGAGCAAAGTCGGTGTGACATTCCTTCTATCTGGCCGACTAGCAGTTGTGTAACCTTGTGGAATGCTCAATTCGCCGAGACCTTGTTGTTTTCTTACCGACTGGAGCTATCACTGTAAGTTTTCTATCTCTCTCCGCTCGAGGAGATCTCTGGCAGACGGTTTGGTTCCTAGTGGGTGTCGGGGAGACTCATGGCGACTGTAGTTATTAGGGAGTCTTGGCTGAAAGGTTTATTGTCGATATGAAGTCTTAACGATATGGCATGTCTCACCAACAACTTTACACTCGGAGTCATCAGGGTGACATGAAGACTCGGTAAGAACTCTTGGCGATGGATGATTGTCTCACCGATGGTATGGTCTATTATCGATATGACTCCTAACGAATGATAGAATTGAGGTGACTTGGAACCTGCAAGGTGACTCTTAGCGACAGTCTAAGTCTTGCTGATGGATGTTCATATCGGTAAGACTTGAGAGCTTGTTATGAATCATAGCAACTAGCGATTTTTTGGGCGATGGGTCTGCTGAGGATATTGGTGAAAGGTCTTGTTGATCTTGCCGATAGCGCTACATGTGATGATCATCGGTATGACGTCTCAGCGATATAGCTTGTCTTGCCGACAGCTTTTGAACTCGGTGTAACCTCTTGCCAAAGGTGATGACTCTTGGTGATAACTACAATCAAGTCTTATGGCATCGGGGAGACACGGTTAGTGTCTCACCGACATGTGACACAGGTTGAATGTTTTTGACCAATTGGAAGACTGTCCTATGTGGTGTGTCTTTGACCAATCAGAGAAGTAGAATGGGAATCGTTGGAAGTTAGACTGTTGTGGTCGTTCCTATGAGGAAGATCGACAGACTATGGTTGACATGGATATACCCTATGATTGATGATGATGATCAGTTAGATGAATAGTGTGGTAAACAGTTTGATGTGTGGTCAGTGTGTATGATTTTAATTGAGAGTGCATTGTAAACGAGATTTTCTATACAAGGTTGATCATTGAATCTGCTGCTGTAGATTGACATCAGAAAGATAGGTCTGATCTCTGTATGTAATTTTTGTTACTGTAATACAAAGAGGATTTTCTTGATGTGGTGGGTTTTTCTCCCGTAAGGGTTTTCCCATGTAAATCTAGTGTTCATCTGTGTATGTTCATTTCTCTATTTCAGTTACTTCTTTTAACTGTATCTTAATTGGACTGTAATTGAAAATTTAAAATCACCTTTGCATTCTTCCCTGAGGTTTTGACGTTAGGAGAGTTAGTTTCACACCTTAGCTTTCCTTACACTCTTTGGAGAGTAGAGAACCAACAACATCCTCCATCTTCAAGATGACAAAAGCACTTCCAATGGCCATGACTAGACTATCTCATGAGTTTGGCATCAAACACAACAAATTTTGGCACCATTCTTCTTCATCCATTTTAACCCCAACTAAGGTCAACTAGATCACCAACATATTGAATGCTTCCAGATGCTTAGAAATTTTTCCACCTTCTTCCATTCTCAAGTAATACAACTTCTTCCTCAAGAAAATCTTATTTGCTAGCATTTTGGCTTGGTATATCTCACCTAACTTCTTCCAAAGATTCTTGAAGTCGATTCTTCATGGACATTTATCAAGATTGAATTTGCAAGACATAGTCTAATGAGACCTTTAGCTTTTCTATCCATTACATCATATTTTGCAGCCAAAGTTGGATCTGCAAGGCTCTAGACATTTTCATCCACTGCATCCCAAAGATCTCAATCAATCAATAAAACCTCCATTTTCAGCTTCCACATTTCAATGTTTGCGCCATAAAAATTCTCTACCTCCATCCTCCTAGATATGCTCGCCATTCAAAAAAGATATTTGCAACAAGATCACAAAGTATCATCTGCACAAGCTCCCACTCAAACCTTGATTAGCTGAAAAAACTCAACAACCCACAACTAAAACCAAAGGTGATCAAGCTCTAATACCACTTGTAAGGAAACTAGAGTAGCGGAAACAATTTCCTACACCAATCTTGAGAAGAGATATTATGCAAAACTTTTGAAAGTTGATCAAACAGTTACAAAAATTATAGCAACACATTCATAACAAGAAAATAAACAATTAATACAAATACCAAATATATGTGGGGAAAACCATTTCAAATGAAAAACCTCACACTCCATAGCCTATTCAATGTATTTCAAATCCAACAACAAGATTACATACACTTGCAGAGCAAGTCTTTTACAAGAGTATCACCAGTACACAAATCTAGAAGAATTATGGTAGCAATTCGATAGAATAATAATACTTGCAAACTCAACACACAAACTACTCATCAAGCCTTCAATTTGTAGACTTCTAGCTATACAAGAAACCACCAGCGGTTTACAAAACCATGTGCTTGGCTTCTCCACCAAGATTCTAGTCTAAAAATAAGCTCTCACGTCCAAATTCATATTTACCATTTTTCACCCTTACATATATCATAAAATTTGTCATAATGTGCCTAGGAATAGGCCTTCCATTACCTACCACTATGTGAAAATATTTTGACATCTAATAAACCAATTTTCAATACATTGAAGTGAGTAACAATTGTAAAAAAAATATTAAATACAAAAATAAATGCTATAAGAAATCTCCAAGGTTGAAACATCTCATTTCCCAACACTTACAAAATTCTTTTGTAACACCTTAGCAGATGTGCATGCTTAGTGAAAGCATGGATAGGGTGTGTGAACTTATTTTCATATAGTGTTGAAGAAATTTGGTTTCTCATCATGGCATGCGACCAGTTTGACAAAATTTCTTAATAAAATGTTTTTCTCAAGACTACCATGATTGTAGTATATTAGAAAAAATGGATTTCATCTTTAGAATGAGGCATAAAAACATAATGGAGGCATATTTTGTTAGATATTATAGTTTTTCAAAATGTGGAAGCATTGACAAGGCATGCTAATTGTTTGATTGAAAGTAGAGTAGATCTGTTAGAGCTTCAAGATATGGGATATGTAGCATTCAAAATGGTTCACCTGTTTAGATGCAAATGCAGTGATGGATACTCAACTTAAAGCAACACAAGCTAATATGGATGAAATGGTGCAAATGCAACTATCTTACTAGAATATATTGCAGGAAAAAAGTGAAATAAACAAAGAAAATACCATGCAAGAGATTGTGCATTCAATGTCTACAAACATGTCTCCAATTACCATCACCTAACAGGCTATCTCGAGTTTTAAGAAGGCTAAAGATTAACTTACTTGATATGGATGTTGCTTTACCTAAAGAAGTACTAGAACCATCAAAACCTTCTTTGTCCAAGAGGCATTAAATCTCTAGTTTTAAGGCACTAAAAATCATGGAAATGCATCATAAACTATTGAACAAAAGCAAAGGGTGTTAGAGTAAAGTTGTCTTTATGCCATTATCTTTAAATAAGACCATTCATTGCAACACCATTAAGCAAACCAAATGCATGCAAAGCCAAAAATAAAATGGTGTTTTTGGTATTTGTCTACGAACCAAGCACAACAAACCAACAATGCAAGAGGGAGGACGTTCTCTTAGAAAACTTGTGAAAGATAAACTTGATGAAAATAAAACATTAAAGATTGTGGGTTATGTCCTAGCAGATCTATATTATCATAAATGAGAAAAATAAACGATATTGTTAGAGTTTGTGTATTAGAAACATATTTTATATAGATATATTTTCAAAAATTTAGATTTATTATAATTTTTTGTCTCACATAAATAGAAATGTGTGAAGTTAAAAGTTTGTGAAATATTAAACATAATAAAATATAAACCAAGAATGCTATATCACTTTTAAATAATTTAAAATACTTTTCAATTCTAGAATGAAAATTCAATTAACATAATTGTTTGCAATAATATCTATATAATATTGAAAGATGTCATCAAATTTTAGTTATGTACTTCAGTGAAACGAAAATTATATTTACATGTCTACATGGTGTTACATCATGTTTCATAGTTAACAAGTTACTTTTACCATTATGAGTGAAAACGTTGATAAATGTAAATTGTGACTTGAATATGTTGTTGGGTAAATGAAATATGTGAATATGCAATAAGATGTTATTGATTTCAAAAGAATGAATATGTTTTGAATTAGTGGAATGCTATGTATTGCAATATGAACATTCTAATATTTTGTTGATACAAATGTGTTATGATGCAAATGGATTTACTATGAATGTCTAACTACCTTGGTGTTGTACTAAGCTGGTTGTAGGGACAAATTCTGTCCTCCGGAAGGGAGGGGAAGTATCACTCAAGAGAAGTGATTGGTCGGGTAACCTTTAATGAAACCTAACCGAGCTATCACACATAATCACTTCTAAGTATAGTTGAGTCAAGTCATAGTTGTGGGATATTGGTAAGTCATCCTTTAGACATGTTGTGTTTGCATTAGAAAAGATCATGATTTATGTTAGGAGTATTCATGGTTTGTGATAAATGCTTGAGAAATGTCTTTGATTTCTTTGATTATGTGATCAAGTTATCGTGATTGAATCTTTGAGTCTTTGGGCTTTGTGAATAGTTGGCTTTACTTCGATTCATATGTACATTAAAAGTATACATGTAGATATATATATATATATATATATAATAACTCGTGCATGAGAGCATAATTGTGTTTTCACATACATAAGAGTAGAAATACTTATGAGCATACTTGCACGAGGAATTGATTATATATATGTGTATATATATACACTTAATGAATATACCTATCGATGAGGATGTGAATGTATTTATATTGGTAAGAGATAATAGCATGATATGTGTATGTATAAACATATTATATGTGTGTTTAAATGAAAGTATCGAAGTAATGATACATGTGTTTAATATATGTATTTACTAATATATGTGTGTGAAGTATGTAATAGAAACGTACATTGCATATATATACATATATATGTATAAACATACATATACCGTTATTGTCCAATAGTACATATATATATGTATGTATATATACATATATATATGTATGTATGTATGTATATATATGTATGTATATATATGTGTGTGCATGTATATACACATGTGTGTTATTATTTATGAAAATGATAATGTAGATATATACATTCGAAATGTTCAATGATGTGTATTTATTATCGTATGAGTTGAAATATATATATATATATAGAGAGAGAGAGAGAGAAAGAGAGTATATATATAATAATATTATGGAAAGTATTGTATATATTATAAGGCACATGGTTTAAACTATGTTTGATTTATATACTAAATGCTATATAGTGCAATATGATGCAGGAGCATCCAGTGGTGTAAGGGCAATCTTGCATCACCCAAAAACATGCATTGCATTTATATTACATTTGTTTAGCTTTTTGTAGATGTCTTTACATTTCTAGATATCATTTTTATCATTATGTAAATCCTCACTTTCAGTTTTGTTGTTCTGCTTTCTCTAGTCAACTGCTATTTTTAGCAGCTTTTAGAATTTGTTGCTATTTTTAGCAACTTTTGGGAATTGAAGATGTTTTGGAACAAAAAATTGAACAAAAATTATATGGGAGGATTTAGAATAGAAAAATAAGAAGATTGGTGAAAGAATCAGGCAGAGAGCATTCCCAGTTTGAAAGATATAGCAATTTCAATCTCTCAAAAAAGCACCTGAAAACCTTCCAGATTGGGTTTGAGGCACTAAATGGCCCGAAAACTTGCTAAAATTGGTGATTCAAATTTCAAGAAATTTCTTGACTCCGAGACCTTTCCAGTGGTTTAAACGGTTTGAAAAACGTAGTCCCGGATCAAAAGTTATGGCTCCTAGAAGTTGGTACACTTTCAAAATGTGTTGATTTTCGAATGGTGTTTTAATTTTTTAGTTTCAAATTGTAATTCTTGGCACAAAACCACCAAAAATCATAACTTGAAAAAAGGATTTATAGGGGGATTTTTCTAATTTTTGTAGCTTTTTGGGGAAAAAGAGTTCGCATGCTACGAAAAGGGAAACTTCTATAATTTTTGTAATTTTTGAGACTTATGTAGCTTGCATGTATCATAGAGCTTGAGGATTTGAGATCCTCTGCATATAAAATTTTTCATTATTGAATAATAATAAATGTTTCTAGTTGTGTGTATTATTTTTGTGTCTCGGGTTTTCTCCCTCGTTAGGTGGTATCAGAGCAGGTTTTCTTGAGTGTGTGAACAGATCGTTCATCGTGAGGTAGTTCGCACCAGGACCATGGTTATGGGTTTGAAGTATTCAAGTTGCCTCCAAGATTGATTCCTGGTAGGTGTGGTGGTGCCAAAGGTGGCAGAAATGCTAGTGGAAGAGATCCATTGGTGGCCAAGGGTTTCAGAGCTCTCCAGAGACAAATTGATGCATTGCAGGAGCAGATGAGAAGAGGGTTAAACTCGGGAAGAAAAGGAGAAAGTGAGGATGAAAAAGAGATGAAAGATATAGATGTGGAAGAGGAAGAAGTAGCGATTGATCAAGAGAAAATACAACTAATTAGGGCCATTTTGAAGATAAAAAAAAGGCCCAGAATAGAAGTCCCCAGTTATTTTGGAAGTCTGAACCTAGAAGAGTTGATCGTCTGGATCAATGAGCTAGAAAAGTATTTTGAGTATGAAGAAGTAGAGGACCCAGATCGGGTTAAGTTTGCAAAAATGAAGCTAAAGGGCCATGCCAATATTTGGTGGAAAGAGGTCCAATTTGAAAGAAATCAAAGAGGCAAAGGAAAGATCAATAGTTGGGACTACATGGTGGAGAAATTAAAGAAGCAATTCATACCAGTGGACTATGAGTTAGATCTGCTGAAGAAATTGCAATGGTTGAAGCAAGGAAGTAGATCTATGAAAGAATACACATAATATTTTCACAAGATAATCATCAGAATGGGACATGCAGAGCCTAACAAGGAGAAGGTAGCCCATTACCTTAATGGGTTATGACCGAGCATTCAAGAGGAGTTAAGCCTGGTCAGAATGACCACCATTTAGGACACATACCAATTTTCCCTAAAAGTTGAAGAAAAGCTTAACAAAAGGTAGAGGGCGAGGCAAATCTGGACAAGGATCTGGAAGAGGTGGTTTTAGAGGAACTTGTTTCCAATGTGGAGAAGAAGGGCATCGAGCCTATGAATGTCCACAAGACCAAGAAAGGACAGAAAAAATACCAGAAGGTTGTGGAAGGGTTGCGCATGTAGATGAGGAGGCCCAATCTGAGCATTTAGATGATGTTGAAAGGGGAGAAGCTCTGGTGGTGAGAAGGGCCCTGGTGACTGGAGAGAAGGAGCCAAAACAAAGGAAGAATCTATTTTGCACAAGGTGAAAATGTGAAGGAAAAATGTTGTGATGTCATTATTGACAGTGGGAGTACTGATAATCTAGTGTTAGAAGAGATGGTTACAAAACTAAAGTTGAAGAGGGAAAGACATCCACATCCATATCAGATTGCCTAGCTGCAGAAAGATCACAAAGTTCTAGTCAATGAGCAGTGCCTGGCGAAGTTCAAAATTGGGAGCTATCATGATGAGGTACTTTGTGATATCATCGCCATGGATGCATGTCACATGTTGTTGGGGAGGACGTGGCAGTTTGACAGGCGAGCTATACATGATGGCCAGGCAAACACTTATTCCTTGATGAAGGATAGAGTCCGCCATAAGCTGAAACCCCTAAAGGAGGAAGAATAAAAGGTACGCAATAGTGTTAGGGTTTGTTATGTTGATGGAAAGAAATTTTTAGAAGGCATGAAGCATGAGCATCTGTGTTATGCATTGATTCCTAGAATGGATAAAGAGGATAGTGGGAATGTATCAGAAGAATTTTTTTGGTTATTGGGTGAGTTTCAAGAGATTATTTATGATAATGTGCCTAATGGTTTACCACCAGTGAGGAAGATCAATCATCAAATTGACTTGATCCCTGAAGCCAGATTGTGAAATAAAACAACTCATAGAATGGCTCCTGTAGAAAATGAAGAGTTGAATAGACAAGTTCAAGAGTTGTTGAGAAAGGGTTTGATTCGAGAGAGTCTGATCCTATGTGCAGTACCTACAGTATTAGCACCGAAGAAGGATGGGGAGTGGAGAATGTGCAAACTATCGAGCCATAAACAAGATAGCAATCACCGATTTCCCCTGCCAAGGATGGATGACTTGATGGATTGTTTGAGTGTAGCGCAGTACTTCACAAAAATTGACCTAAAGAGAAGATATCACCAAATCTGGATTCATGAGGGAGATGAATGGAAGACCACCTTCAAGACCAAATAGGTCCTGTATGAGTGGTTAGTCATGCGTTTTGGGCTAACCAATGCACCGAGCATATTCATGCGGCTCATGAACGAGTTATTGAAAGAAGTTCTAGGAAATTTTGTTATTGTGTACTTAGATGATATTTTGATATTCAATAAGTCCTTGGGTGAGCATTTGGTGCATATTCATAGAGTCTTTGAAAATTTGAGAGAAGAGAAATTGTTGATTAATCTAAAGAAGTGTAGTTTTGTGAGGAAGGAGTTAGTGTACTTGGGGTTTGTTGTTTTGGTAGAAGGTCTCAAGATGGACCTAAAGAAGGTGAAGGCTATTTTGGAATGGCCTACCCAAAGAATTGCTACTAAGGTGAGAAGATTGGTTAAAGAATCAGGCAGAGAGCATTCCCGGTTTGAAAGATATTGCAATTTCAGTCTCCCAGAAAAGCACCTGAAAACCTTCCAGATTGGGTTTGAGGCACTAAATGGCCCAAAAACTTGCTGAAATTGGTGAATCAAATTTCAAGAACTTTCTTGACTCTGAGACCTTTCCAATGGTTCAAACGGTTTGAAAAACGTAGTCCTAGATCAAAAGTTATGGCTCCTAGAATTTGGTACACTTTCAAAATGTGTTGATTTTCGAATGGTGTTTTAATTTTTTAGTTTCAAATTGTAATTCTTGGCGCAAAACCACCAAAACTCATAACTTGAAAAAGGGATTTATGGGGGGATTTTTCTAATTTTTGTAGCTTTTTGGGGAAAAAGAGTTCGCATGCTACGAAAAGGGAACTTATGTAATATTTGTAATTTCTGAGACTTATGTAGCTTGCATGTATCATAGAGCTCGAGGATTTGAGATCCTCTGCATGTAAAATTTTTCATTATTAAATAATAATAAATGTTGCTAGTTGTGTGTATTATTTTTGTGTCTCAGGTTTGCTCCCTCGTTAGGTGGTATCAGAGCGGGTTTTCTTGAGTGTGTGAATAGATCGCCGATCATGAGGTAGTTTGCACCAGGACCGTGGTTGTGGGTTTGAAGTATTCAAGATGCCTCCAAGATTGATTCTTGGTAGGCGTGGTGGTGCCAAAGGTGGAAGAAATGCTAGTGGAAAAGATCCATTGGTGGCCGAGGGTTTTAGAGCTCTCCAGAGACAAATTGATGCATTGCATGAGCAAATGAGAAGAGGGTTAAACCCGGGAAGAAAAGGAGAAAGTGAGGATGAAGAAGAGATGAAAGATATAGATGTGGAAGAGGAAGAAGTAGCGATTGATCAAGAGAAAATACGACTAATTAGGGCCATTTTGAAGATCAAAAAAAGGCCTAGAATAGAAGTCCCCAATTATTTTGGAAGTCTGAACCTAGAAGAGTTGATCGTCTGGATCAATGAGCTAGAAAAGTATTTTGAGTATGAAGAAGTAGAGGACCCAGATCGGGTTAAGTTTGCAAAAATGAAGCTAAAGGGCCATGCCAATATTTGGTGGAAAGAGGTCCAATTTGAGAGAAATCAAAGAGGCAAAGGAAAGATCAATAGTTGGGACTGCATGGTGGAGAAAGTAAAGAAGCAATTCATACAAGTGGACTATGAGTTAGATTTGCTGAAGAAATTGCAAAGGTTGAAGCAAGGAAGTAGATCTATGAAAGAATACACATAATATTTTCACAAGATAATCATCAGAATGGGACATGCAGAGCCTAACAAGGAGAAGGTATCCGGTTACCTTAATGGGTTATGACTGAGCATTCAAGAGGAGTTAAGCCTGGTCAGAATGACCACCATTGAGGATGCATACCAATTTTCCCTAAAAGTTGAAGAAAAGCTTAACAAAAGGTAGAGGGCGAGGTAGATCTGGACAAGGATCTGGAAGAGGTGGTTTTAGAGGAACTTGTTTCCAATGTGGAGAAGAAGGGCATTGAGCCTATGAATGTCCACAACACCAAGAAAGGACAGACAAAATACCAAAAGGTTGTGGAAGGGTTTTACATGCAAATGAGGAGGCCCAATCTGAGCATTTAGATGATGCCGAAAGGGGAGAAGCCCTGGTGGTGAGAAGGGCCCTGGTGACTAGAGAGAAGGAGCCAAAACAAAGGAAGAATATATTTTGTAGAAGGTGAAAATGTGAAGGAAAAATGTTGTGATGTCATTATTGACAATGGGAGTACTGATAATCTGGTGTTAGAAGAGATGGTTGTAAAACTAAAGTTGAAGAGGGAAAGACATCCACATCCATATCAAATTGTCTGGCTGCAGAAAGATCACAAAGTTCTAGTCAATGAGCAGTGCCTGGTGAAGTTCAAAATTCAGAGCTATCATGATGAGGTACTTTGTGATATCATCCCCATGGATGCATGTCACATGTTGTTGGGGAGGATGTGGCAGTTTGACAGGCGAGCTATACATGATGTCCAGGCAAACACTTATTCCCTGATGAAGGATAGAGTCTGCCATAAGCTGAAACCCCTAAAGGAGGAAGAAGAAAAGGTATGCAATAGTGCTAGGGTTTGTTATGTTGATGGAAAGAAATTTTTAGAAGGCATGAAGCATGAGCATCTGTGTTATGCATTGATTCCTAGAATGGATAAAGAGGATAGTGGGAATGTACCAGAAGAATTTTTTGGGTTATTGGGTGAGTTTCAAGAGATTATTTATGATAATGTGCCTAATGGTTTACCACCAGTGAGGAAGATCAGTTATCAGATTGACTTGATCCCTGAAGCCAGTTTGTGAAATAAAATAGCTCACAAAATGGCTCTTGTAGAAAATGAAGAGTTGAATAGACAAGTTCAAGAGTTGTTGAGAAAGGGTTTGATTCGAGAGAGTCTGATCCTATGTGTAGTACATGCAGTATTAGCACCGAAGAAGGATGGGGAGTGGAGAATGTGCAAACTCCCGAGCCATAAACAAGATAGCAATCACCGATTTCCCCTGCCAAGGATGGATGACTTGATGGACTATTTGAGTGGAGCGCAGTACTTCACAAAGATTGACCTAAAGAGCAGATATCACCAAATCCAAATTCGTGAGGGAGATGAATGGAAGACCACCTTCAAGACCAAATAGGTCCTGTATGAGTGGTTAGTCATGCCTTTTGGGCTAACCAACACACCGAGCATATTCATGTGGCTCATGAACGAGTTATTGAAAGAAGTTCTAGGAAATTTTGTTATTGTGTACTTAGATGATATTTTGATATTCAGTAAGTCCTTGGGTGAGCATTTGGTGCATATTCGTAGAGTCTTTGAAAATTTGAGAGAAGAGAAATTGTTGATTAATCTAAAGAAGTGTAGTTTTGTGAGGAAGGAGTTAGTGTACTTGGGGTTTGTTGTTTTGGTAGAAGGTCTCAAGATGGACCCAAAGAAGGTGAAGGCTATTTTGGAATGGCCTACCCAAAGAACTGCTACTAAGGTGAGATCTTTCCATGGTCTAGCCGGTTTTTACAGGAACTTCAATAGTATTTGTGCACCTTTGACTGAAATAATGAGAGGGGATAGAAAAGAGTTCAAGTGGAGCATTGGAGCAGCGAAGAGTTTTGATCTGTTGAAGTAGAAGGTAATAGAACAACTAGTTTTAGCTCTCCCAGATTTCAATAAGGTGTTTCAGGTGGATTGTGATGCCAGTGGTTGTGCCATTGGAGCAATGCTGAGCCAAGAAGGTAAGCCCATTTCCTATTTCAGTGAAAATTTAAATGATGCAAAGAGAAAGTACTTTATATATGATCAAGCATTTTATGCAATAATTCAAGCATTAAAGAAATGGAGACATTATCTATTGCCGAAGGATTTTTATTTTTTTACTGATCATCAAGCATTATAGTATCTGAATAGTCAAGGGGAATTAAATCAACAACATATGAAATGGGTAGAATTTTTGCAAAGCTATACCAATCGAATAGGATTGCAAATGCCTTAAGTAGGAGACAGACATTGTTGAATGAGATGTAGATTGAAGTGGTTGGGTTCAATGAACTCAAGACATTGTACCCTAGGGATCCTGATTTTGTAGAGGCTTGGAAAGCTTGCAAGGAGCCTATTACAGTTGACAGGACAAGGTGGTTGGATTTCATAATCTAGGATGACATGTTGTTTAAAGGAAGCCAATTGTGTATTCCAAGGAGTTCCATGAGGGAGAACCTAATAAAGGAGAAGCACAATGGAGGAATGGCAGGACATTTTGGTCGGGATAAGACTATTGTCATTATCAGTGAACATTATTATTGGCCGCAGTTGTCACAGGATGTGAGGAAGTTTGTGCAAAGTTGTAGGGTGTCTCAAATGGCTAAAAGAGTGAGCTAGAATACAGGGTTGTATCAGCCCTTACCTGTACTAGCGAGGCCTTGGGAAGATATAAGTATGGACTTTGTTCTTAGTTTGCCAAGGACATAGAGAGGGAAAGATTCAGTGTTTGTGGTAGTTGACAAATTTTCAAAGATGGCACATTTCATTCCATGTCGGAAGACCCATGATGTAGTCCACATTGTTGACTTGTTCTTCAGAGAGGTGGTGAGGCTACATGGTCTGCCAAAGAGTATAGTCTCAGATCGTGATACCAAGTTTGTGGGATAATTTTGGAGGACCTTGTGGAAGAAGTTGAAGACAAAGTTGAAGTTCAGTTCTGCACACCATCCACAAACTAATGGGCAGACTAAGGTTGTGAATAGAAGTTTGGGTAACCTACTGAGGTGCTTGGTAGGAGATAAACCCAAGGGATGGGACTTGATCTTACCCTAGGCATAATTTTATTACAAAAATTCTATCAATAGAAGCACTGGTAGATCACCATTCCAGATTGTGTATGGAGGTAGTCCCAAGACCGCTTTAGAATTGATGAAGATGGACTATGAGAAGAAGATTAGTGTTAAAGCCGAAGACTTTCCATAGCACATTAAGAATGTACATGATGAAGTAAGAGAACATATCAATAAGGCAAATCAAAAGAGAAGGAATAAGGAATTTCAGGTAGGTGATGAAGTGATGGTCCACTTAAGGAAGGAAATGTTTCCAGTGGGAACCTATAACAAATTAAAGATGAAGAAGTTTGGTCCCTGTAAAATTTTGAGGAGGCATGATTTAGGGAACGCATATGAGGTGGAGTTGTCGGATGGAGTCAACATTTCCCCTTTGTTCAACATTTCAGATTTGACAAAGTATTATGAAGGTGGCGTAGAGGAAGTACTAGTAATGGATTAGAACACATGTGCAAATATGAAACAATCAATGTGTTGTTGGCAAGCAATGAGTCGATTTGCTATCATATTTGGATGAGTATTGGGATAGGAATTTTCCACCTTTTTATTAGCAAGTTGAGTTGATGAAATTAAGCTAAGAAATTCCATTTTATAATCCTTGTTATAGCCTATAAATGTTAGTTTTTTGGTATAAATAAAGGCGCTTCTCCCTCATTTGGATACACTTCTACACATTACTACACTTCTCTATTCTGTTGCATTTTTATTGAGAGATTCTTGTTTTACCGAGAGTTATTTGTGAGGAAACTTTAGTGAGAGAAATTGAGAAGGATTTGTTGCTAAGTTGGTTTTACAAGGGGTCCAACCTTAAAAACTAGTGAGACAATTGGATTTAAGCAATTAATAGGCATGAAATTCTACTCTCTTTATGTTTCATCTGTCTTTTGAAAGATTAAATGTCATGTATGTTTATTTGGGAATCCATTAGATTGTTTGATATGTAGAAAGATGATCTATTTGCTTATCGAAAAGGAAAATAATTTAGTTGATATGATTTCCTTATGTGTGTTTTTACACACTCCTTAATAAGGAGTGGATATTATCAATAGAATTATATACTAGGATTTATGAAAGCGTGAATAGCTTTAGGAAGTTATTTTATACTCCTATATACCCTATATGGGAATTAAAATGATGTTTCTCTATACATAGATAGTTTACACTACATGTATAAATGTATCAAAGTCATGAAGTGACTTGACATTGTTAGCTTATAATGTTAGGAAACCTTAGGAATGATAAGGTTTAGCAAAACATCAACAATGATAGTATAAAAGATATGATAGGATAAGGCATCATATTGTTAATCTATACTTGAATGATTACTAGATCATTACTTTACTATTGAATGAAACCCTAGGTCAAAAGTAACCTATTTGGGTTGAGACTTGTATATTTGATTAATGATTGAAACCCTAGGTTAAGAATTACCTATTAGGTTGGAATATTTACTTGATTACCAATTGGAACCAATAGGTTGAGAATAACCTACTTGGTTGGGTTGTTATTTGATATTTGTTTGGAACACATAGGTTTAGATTAACCTACATGATCTGACTAGTTGATGATTGTTGACTTTATCCTAGGATTAGGATATATCAAAGTTGAGACTCAATTATGTGAATAAGATTGATCACTTGAGTCTATGAATTATTACTAGAATGGAGCCATAGGTGGGATTACCTATTAAGTCAGAGTTGTTACATGTTTGGTTGCTTTATGCTCTTGATGTGAAGTCATATTATTGACAAGATTCTACTCTTTGAATAACCATTTTTACTAAGGAGATTACAATCTCAAATAGAATCATTTATTGATATGATTTCCCTTTGATTGAGGTCATTTATTAATCAGATTATACTCTTGATGAGAATCGCTTATTGTCGGGTTATATTCTTGAATGGAGTTAGTTATTTATGAATATTTATTCTTTGATAAGATGAAGCTTATGTAGCTATACTTTAGATTATAAAGTTATTCTTGGGACTAGGCTATCCATTGAAGGGAATAGCTTGTTAATTTGTTTATGCAAAGTTAATTTGTAGACTAGAAAAGCTCATATGTTATACCTGGGATTAGAATATCCATTGAAGGGGGTAACTTATGCTTATGCTTTATTGGTAGAGATACCATTGTGTTTTGGAAAAGGAGAATACGTTATTTATAAGGTTAATGATTACCTATGGAAGGAAATTACCTAAGTATAGTATATGAATGGTTATAATCCAAACTGAGCTATGTAGTGTATGTGAATAGGATGACTGTCACTTGAAGTACTGGGTGAGAATACTTTGGCCAAAATAGTGTAATTTTCCATTGGTTGCATTGTCAATTCATTGTGTTCCTTTTATGCATTATAGTTTAGGATTTTCATACTTGTAGATGTAGCTACTATATGATTAGGTTCTAGTTATATAGGACACAACACTAAGCTCAGAAGCGATATTTGTTATGGGATTTTACCAACCAATCTCTTCGTTGAAGGGTAGGGCCATCTATCAAATGATAGATGTGTGGAGCATCGCATTTGAGTTCGTGGTTGGCGGAAAAGTGCTTGAGTAATGCTTCTCCTCATTAGTTGGTGGCTAAGGTTTGCGGATGTTTGAGCCAATATTAGGGACAACTAGCTCGTGTATGCACTAGGGAACAGGGACATTTAATATGTATGCACCAATCCGGAAACATTAGGACTAGTTTGTATATCTATTACCAAATGAAGCTCATAAGAGCTATGTATGTTTCTTGTACCCATTTATACGGAACCTAGATATAATCATGAATGATAAACTTGAGTTTATTCAATATGAAATCCATGTTATGGAAATATTTATGAAATTACAATGAAATGTAATGGAAGTTTGGAATAGTGTTTATTTCAAATGTGCTTGTAATTTACATTATGGAAAAGCAAAAAAAATTATTGCTATGTTATGGCATCATGGATCATTCACTTGAGGTGAAAACTTTGAAATTTTACTGAGTAGAACATTGAGGTTGTTACACATGGAAAAGGAACTCAAGAAGCCTACTAAATCTTAATTGACTCAATTACTCACCCAATTAATAATTTATTAGCGCAACACAAAACTATTTTTACCAATATTCATGTATTTGATCATTAAAAAACTAATGTTTAACTTGGGAAGTCTAATAAATCTTAATCAAATCAATTACTCACCCAACTAATAATTTATTATTACAACACAAATCTATTTTTACCAATAAAAATAAATTTATTCATGTTTGTAATCATTAAAAAACTGATGTTTAACTGTACTAGTTTTATTATTTTTTAATGCTTAACTTACCTATATCTGGAGAGTTCAATTGATTTGCATGTAATCATTATTTTATTTCACTATATATTTGGAGATTTTCGTTGATCTGCATGTCAATCTTTATTCATTCGATAAGTAGGGAAAGCATTAAAAAGACTAGCGATTGTTTTGTTTATTTTCAAAACTCCTTGGAAACGGCTTGGAAATGACCGTTCATGACAGGAAAAGTGTTTTGACCGTCGTGACGCAAAACGATGCTTTCTCATCACGTTTCTGGTAACATAGTACCAGACGTCGGATATGTAGGCTCAATTCAAATTATAAGAACTAAGTTAGGCTCAATAAACAAACCCATAAACTTAAATGAAAGAATACACTCAGCTATAACAACAATGAAAGCAACACAAAAATGAAATCAAAACAAAATCAATACTTGAACCTTCATTGTGATAAATAGATTTGCTCTTCGATGAAATGTAGATTGCCCAAATGATCATTTGAAAAGCCTAGAAATGAAGGAACGTGAATGAAAAAGATTCAATCTCAAAGGATGGTTGAGACTGAATGAGGGAAAGTGGAGAATCTTCATTCGCTAAGAATAGTCATGGGAGTTACAAATGGATGAGGATAAATTATCTTGTATTTATTTATTTATTTTGAAAAAATAGATGTGCATAGGGTAAAAATAGTGGCTACATAATGATGGGGGCTACAAAAGAATCTTGATTGAAGATTTCAGAGATTTTATGAATAATAGATATTTTATTTATTTGGTCATGGATAAATATATAATATTTGAATTTTTAATTATTTGATTAAAAAGAATAATTCTTGAGATAATTATTTTATTAAGGATAGATAATGAAAAGAGACTTAGAAAGAGAATAGGACATGATGATGTTAAAAAATAGGACATTCCAAGAGACCCTAACAACCCAACTTTGGTCGGTAGCCTCATACCTCCGACAAAGAACATAGTGAATATATAGAATTATTTTCAAAATGCATAAGAGATATATTCTTCGGACTAAATAAACTTTGAGCTTTCTTGACGTAATTTTCAATGTTTGCATTAGAGCATTGTGGTTCTCCACCTCCACCTTTTAAAAGGGACTCTTAACTTTTTAAAGATTTTTCTTTGCTTTCCATAGTGGTGAGATTTATGAGGTCAAGTATAATTATGTTTAATTAGAAATTGAAGTCGGATTGTAATTTAAAAAAATTAAAATCTATGTATAACTTTTAAATTTTATGTCATGTTGAGTTTTATAAATCAAATTTGAAAATTGAATTGTGATTATATCCACATAAGTTACAATTTGTATTAAATTTTTTAGTTATATTTACTTATCAATTGATGTAGCTTCATTCATGGATTAATTGTCTTTAACTAGTGAGAACAAGTTAAAATATCAATGTGAACTAATTTTTTAGATTTTCAAATCCTTTATGACTTCACACAAAATCGTAAACTATGGGAAAAGAAAAGGCACAAAAAAGGAACTCCTAAACTATATACATGTCAAATTATATTGAAGTCTTGTATTTTTTGTCATTGATGATTTGATTGAACATTAAAACACTATAGATTATAAATTATCAAATTGGTCGGATTTTATTACTTGACCTAAACAAGTTTGTGACACTTCTAGATGACTAGCTTCGACACTAAATCACTTGCAACTACAACTATGTTGGATTTGTTTTAACCTTGGTCATTTTTAAACTTCTCATGCCAAATTGACAAAAATCTTCAAGCATCAAATCCATACATCATATGTCAAGTTATTTTCTGAATTGAAGCCATCAAATCACATTTTCAAGTCGCAAAATATTGGTGTTACAAATTTTTCACATAATTTGACCTAGACTAACAAAAACAATTAAATTGAAAGATTCGTTTGAGTTGAAAATAAATCATTTTACAAAGACATTTATGAATTCATCAAGCATAAACTGAATTTTTTTAATGTCAAAATACCTTTCCGTTTGAGAGATTTTTAATTTTATAAAATTTTGTCAAGTAGTTTACAAAAAAAATTAAATTTGAAGTTTGTAAGAGTTGGAGTAAAACAATTTTAAGGGGTATGCATGACTTTGTTATACACAATGTGACATATTTTTGAGATAAAAAAATCTTAGTATTTGAGAGATATTAAAATAACAATTTTTTGCTAATAGTTTGTGGAAATGATTAAATGAGGAGTTTCTTTAAGTTTGGAGCAAAGATATTAAATTAACTCATTCGCTTGCTCATAGTTCTAAATTGTTCAAAATCTTAACTTACTAAGTTGGCTAAGTAGCCTAAAGCTCAAAATTATCCTTTGTTTGGTGAATTAAAAAAGGTTAGCAAGTTAGTCAAAACACAAATTCTAAAATCCACTTTGAAGGGAAAGCTAGAAAGTCTTTATGACATCATTTTGTAAAATATTATTATTTAAAAAAAAAATGATTCTAGTTAAAAAGATATTAAATTAACTCCTTCCCTTGTTCATAGTTCAAAATTGTTCAAAATCTTAACTTATTAAGTCTGCTAACTAGCCTAAACATCAAAATTATCTTTTGTTTGGTGAATTATAAACGGTTAGCAAGCTAGTCAAAACACAAATTCTGAACTCTGTGGTTAAGTGCGTTTGAGCTGGAGTAGTATTGGAATGGGCGACCTCTTAGGGAGTGCTTCACCTCTGTGAACATCACCTAGATGCAACGAGTGCTAAGTGTACTATTCATTATCGTGAGAGATAGGTTATTGTGAACTACTATTCATGAAACATGAATCACTGAGTTTGACTTGTACAACTACATAGTTGAATATCACAAATTTTGAGAAATTCCGAGATCCCAGAATTCATTTGAAAATAGGTTTTGAAGATATAAAAATGTTATTTTCGGGGAGTTTGAAAGTTCCCTAACCTCTCAAATGCCCGAAAAGATTTCTTTTAGCAGGTTTCTTAGTTCGCCAACCTCCCGAAAGGCCGAAACGCATTTAATCAGTCTTTTCATTTTGCTGAAACTTTTGTAGAAGTGATAAGAGATTTGGATAGACGAGTTTAAGAGCTAATCAGTTGCAAAAAAGACAACATTAGTAGCATTTCGCGCAGGGTTTTGGACAGGAAATTATCCTACAGTTTCACAGGCCATGATTACAGGAATGCCATACTTCCCACGCCTTTGCCAAAGGCGTGTCTGCAAAATAAGGAAACGTAAACAAGCGCACAAGCTGTTTGACAGACGCCTCGAAGAGAACTCACCTCATAGAATGAAATCATCGCAGGATATGCAATGTGGATTTGTTGAAATGACTTTAGAAAATTTCAATCAAATACTTTTGGCAGGGCTAAAGAGAACTGGGAAGAGCTGCAGGCTGAGATGGGTTATCTATCTACGCCCATTATCTCAAGAAAGGAAACATCAGTCCACAAGAAGAACGGTTGATCATAGACCTCCAAAGCCATTGGGGTAACAGGTGGTCTCGAATTGTTCGATATATACCGTTCTAATCAATTACAATCTCAAATGGAGTGAACAAGTCTGCGGATAGCAGTAAGCTTATTGAGGCTATGACTATGCCCTTTGAAGTGGATTCCTTCGAAGCCATGTTCTCTGAGCTATATTCAGATGTCATGACAAAACTAAACATGTTGTGATATTGTTATTAAGATTCAATCGTATAGTTTTATGAGTCAAACTCATTGATCTGATATTGCTATCAGAATTCAATCGTGTAGTTTTATGAGTCAAACTCATTGACCCATGTTTCATGTTGTGATTTTGCTATCAGGATTCAACAGTGTAATTTTACGAGTCAAACTCATTGAACCAAACATTTTCAGCTATACTAATATGAAGAATGCAACAAATGATTTTCATGAAGAAAATAAATTGGGCAAGTCTGAGTTTGCAGTGAAATATTGGATCAACAGACTAATTATTTACGAACAATTTTTTTTTTCGATAGGCAATGCAACAACTCAAAATTATTTGTGACTAAGATTAATGACAGAAATTTTCAGCTTGATCAAACCAAGACAATGAAGGTTCTTTACGAATGAACTTAAGTACTAACATGGCTTCCAGGAAAGTGATTAAATATGATTGACACATGTTGACTTGCAAAGTGCAAAAAGTTTAAAATTGCCATAGGAAATAGTAAGGATAATCTAATATGATAATCAATTGAAGTGAGCTAATTGAGACTGTAAATGAACATGTACTGAATTGAACACCACATGAATTAAGGTTTTGTGTACTTTTAAATTGGTAAAAAACGAAGTTTTGATGTCATGTTGTGAGAGAAGGCCGATACTTGAGATCTCAAACTAGATTATGGATTAGAAATAATCAAATGATAGAAGTTGAGTATTTGGGACATAATTACACGAAGCATGTCTAGAGGCATGATCCCACCTAAGTTCTAGAATCTTGTCTTAAGCATAAATGAGTCTTTGATACTTGCAATACCTATTTACTTGATGATTTATGAAGTAAGAATAAGAATGGTGGTACTAAGGAGCGTCATGGCGATTGTTACACAAGAATTGAAGTTAGGACTTTCTTATGTCTTAGTCAAACAAATTTAACTTAATAGAAAAATTCAAATTGATAAGAGGTGACACTCACATTGATAGGTAATGCTCTAATCCCAATATTATCATCATTAGACTACGAGAATCCAAATTTTGAAACAGGGGAATATGATCACACCTACAATCTTGTTTAAGAGATATAATCACAATTATGATCTTGTCTAAGATAAATGCTCTACTAGAATGTGGTGTAGACAAACTTTGATAACACAATGAAAAAATATAAACTTAAATTTTGGGTCAATGAGCGTGTCAAAATATTTTATTTTTTTACTAAAATTATATATTAGAAATATTAAAAAAAAAACTTCAAAAAGAAAAAAATACAAAATATATACTTTTCTCCTTTACACTTCATACGAAATAACTAACACAATCCTTAAATATTATTTTTTATTTTTTATTATTGGGCTTAAGTGTGTTGTACACCTAGTAAATCTTAACATTAGATTACTATTCTATTTATTGCTTATTTTGTTCTTATTAGGGAAATGAGACATCCCACTTTGAGCTAACACTTTTGACCACATGTCGACTATCTCAGAATGTGTTAAGAAGTTGTGAGATCATCTAATGCCATTATGACTTATGACATTGTAAGATGTAGGGGTTACTTATTACATATTCTATGACTCATGAAAAAACATGATTATAGGGAGTTATAAACTAGACTAGGAAGCTTAATCCACTTATGATGCAGGTTATGGCACATCATAGAGCATTTTTTAACAGAGATAACGAGTTTAAAATAGGGTGTAGGTTATGATAATTTTTCCCATGGTATCTTGGGACCTTGTTTGCTCCCATGATAATGCCTTTTGGTGGTTTATATGACTCTTTGAGTCTATATTGAGGGATTGAGAAAGAGGTATTAAAGAGATTTTGTTGTAGGGTTATGTTGCTAGATTTTCTCTAGAGGAGCAGGGTGTTTATCTCCATGTTAAGGCATTGAACCTAACATTGTATTGTGACTATTTTACTAGAAATACATTACTTTAGTGCTTTGGAGGATGGGTTTTTTCTTAAAGTGTATATCTTTGTCACTCTTTTTATGTGTTTTTCTTTCATTCTTGTCATTTCTAACTTTGAATTATATGATGCTAAAAATGTTTAAGATGTGATATCTCACAAATCTATCCTTAGAGGGTTAATGTAAGAAATCTTCATGTCCTACTTCTACTTCATAAGCATAGGTTTATGTGTACTTGTGAAGATGAGTAAAATATTGAAGGTAAACAAAATGGAAGATAAAGCAATACAAAGCACAATACCTTCAACTATAATCTTTGCTCACTCCTTGATGAATGGAAATGGGGTACACCCTTATTCCATTTGATTTGCTCTTTGATATGATAATATGTGGATTGCTCAATGCTCAAGCATAACCTTGATATGATTATCAGATGAGAGATCAAAATAGCAACATAAGTGTATGATAATAGATTCTTGGATGAGGATGAAGGATGAGAGCCTCTAGATATATCGTCTTGAAGAGGCAAAATCAATGGATAGGAATGATTGATGATGGATGACTAAGATTGAATAAGGATTAGGGATTGGATCAAAGATGTAGTCATGTGACAAGTGGCACATGAAGGATATAATCTAGGTTTAGGATTGGGATAAAGAAAAAAATCCTTATGTGAATGGATGGGATTAAGAGGTTTAGGCGAGATGAGTGGATAAAATGAAAAGTTAGTTTGACTTTTGGCTAGGTGTCTAGGTTCAATGAATCTAGGCAAGTAATTAAATGAATAATAATTTTTTATTTAATTAAAGGATTAGGATAAAGATGGGAATGGATGGGATTAAATAAAATAATAATAATTTATTTAATTAATAGGCTAAGATAGGTTAAAATTAGGTGTGGTTGGGTAAGGCCAAATTTTAGGTGTATACATTTTTTTTCCTTTGATATGACATCAAGAAATGGTGTTGCATCAAAGAATATTAAAACATAGTGGATGAGAGAGGATACAGATCAATGATATGATGACCCAATCAATGGGAGGATGGATAAGCATAAAGAAGGAAAGATGGTGATTAGGTGATGAGATGCCCCCTCGAGAGGACATGTGGGTTAGGAGAACATGAGTGTTCTCTCAAAATGGAAAGGGATGATGGGGGATAAGGAGCAAGAAGCATATGAAATGGAAGATGAAAAGGAAGGGGAATTTGATGGAAGAGGATGAAAAGGAAGGGGAATTTGGATGGAAGGGGATGAAAAGGAAGGTGAGTTTGATTGGAAGAGGATAAAAAAGAAGGGGAATTTGATTGGAAGAGGATGAAAAGGAGAATTTGATTATGATGGATTGGTTATGTTAGTATGTATTGAGAAATCCTAAGATTTGATATAGCAAAGGAAAGTATGCACCAAGGCATGAGGAACCAGTGTGACAAGGTAACCTTTGCATGAACTTGACACTCAAACAATGAAAAGCATAATATATAAGATAAAAATGATACCCCATTATACACCAGTTGTGACACACCAATATATAGATAGATTAAGGTGGCCATAAGTAGTTGTAGTCATGGGTCAAAAGATAAGATCAAATATCAAAAGATAAATCAAAACAAAAGACTCACTACAAAATATGTCATGCATCCAATATATCTCTTGTCGGCCCGTAAACCCACAAAAGTGGTTTACAATTCGATGAGGAAGGGAAACTTGTAAAAAATGATCCCATGCCAATTTTTTTCATTCTAGGGGTTCGAATGAACCAAAAAAAGATTCGCTCAAACTAGGGTTCGAGCGAACCCCTTAATGCATGCATGGACAAAAAACAAATGAAAACCCCTTTTGGGAAGGGGTTCAAATGAACCCTGGTTCACTCGAACCACTGGGGGTTCGTTCAAACCCCCCTAGTTCTAGCGAACCCCCCTTTTTCTTGATTTTTGACCTTGTTCACAAAAAAAACCTAAATTTTTACGCTTGAAGCTCAGGTTGAGAATGAAAATGGAGGAATCTTCACAAACCCAACTAGAATCAGGTAGTCCTTGGAACAATCTATCCAATGAATATAATTTTAATATGTTTTGGTTTTATTATGTATTTGTTTTTTTAGTTTTATTAAACATAGGTTTTTCATCGAAAATGAAGGTCTATGTTCTGCACATGTGGAAAAATAACAGATTATCAAAAATAAATAAAAAATAGGAGTGCACCAGATATTGAAGTCCTTGATCGAACAAAAATAAATAAATTGAATTTCGATATATACAAAGAAAGTTACGCATTATACAGTCGCGCTATGTCTGAATTATAATTGGTTTGACTTCGAAACTTGATTAAAGAAAAAATATTCAATTAAAAACTATCTAACCAAGTGGAAGCACTAGATATCAAGGTTACAAATCTAAATTCGAAAGAATTGTAATTTTATCCTTCATGGAAAAAAAATTGTGTTATACGGTGTGCATCACTTTTTAAAAATGTTGTTTTCTTAAGAAAAACTAGTTTTCATGGGAGATGAAAAAAAAGTGCAATCTGATTCTAAATTTTTTAGAATCTACAGATAAAATGTGACGAGACTCTAGTTTGCATCATCTTCAAATTCCTCACGGTTTATCCGCTATAGGTGCCCGAATGTGAAGATTTAGTTAAAAAAAAAAATTCAGTGTCCAGTTTGGCCAAAAATTGTAAACCACTATTGTGGGATCACCCATGTTGCATATCTATTTTGTACCAAAGTTTCATGTACGGATAGATGTGTTGCATATGGCTACATTTAAATTGTTTCATCAATTTGATGATGTATATCCATGGTGGTTTTGGATTTGTGAGTGTTTTAGATGTTTTAATATAACAAATTCTTCACTATATGCAACAAAGTTCCTCCTACCTTGCTCATGATGAATAAAAATACCTCATGACATTGGAAAATTGCCTTCAACATTCAATTTTCTAATTTTGATGTTTCTCAAGTGGTTTGGTAAGGAGTTCAAGTTTTAGAGCCTGCACACTATTGGTCTTGCCTAGTTAGCTCAATCTAGTGGTTAGTAGGATTTTTAGTAGTGTTAGGGAAAATTTGTATGCAAGATCACATCATTGGTATACATAGATAGTTAGGCTTCATTTATCAATTTAATATTATCTTATATGACAAGCCCCATATTTTTTAAAGTGCACTATGTTGGTTAAGTTATTAATTTTTAAATGCCATGTGGTGTGCTCTAAGAGATTTATGAGAGGAAAGGCCCTTTTAATTTTCTCAACTCATGCAAATAGTTTGATCTACCATCACAAACTCATTTGATAGCCCACGAGATATATAGCCATTACCATACAAATATCCAACACAATGGCCTAGAATCACATAGGTTTGAATCCATGGCTTCCACATAGTGTGCATCTGCCTTTCCCGGTTGGTCAACCATTTGGAATGATTCTTTATTTTGTCAAAGTTGAAATCATCTAAGTGATCAATCCAATATTTATGGCTAGCGATTGATGTTGTTCATGATGTATTTTGATGGAAATACCACCCACACAACTACATTGTGCTATGGACTACATGGTTGATTTCAATGTATTTGTACCTAAAATCTTATCCAGTAGTCTTCAACAACTAGTAGAATAAGTAATGGTTTCAAACTTGCAAAGAGAACACATCTTCCTCAATTGGCCGATAAATTTTTCTCTTTCCTTTTTAGGGGAACATACAATTATGGGAAAGGAATTATCTGTAAATAATAACCTACATGACCATTATTAGGTTTGATGATACTTTTTATAGCTAAGCTATTGAACCTAATGTAATATTTTATTGTCAAGTTGATTGATTGATAGTTAAAATTTTGAGCTTAATGCTTGATCTTAGTCTAGATTTCCTAAGAGTTGTATAAGAGATCCTCTATCTATGTTTTTAAATGATGTGTATTATGTAATCATCAAGTGATCAATAAACTTAATAAGAGGGAAGTTATTGTCTAGGTGAATCTAAGCCTTGTCTCTATTCATTGTTGGTTTTTATGTGTATGGATTTCTATTATTATTGTATCATCAGTTGTTAAGCTTTGCTCTAATTCTCAAGATGTATTTATTTATTGTTGCAGGGTCTTATGGGTGGGGGCATAAAAATCTCTTACAAAATTTAGGACATTTGTGCATCTAGACACTAATGTCTAACCTCAAATTTCAAAATTATGAGCATACAAAAGAGCATAACCCAATACTAAATGTTGCCTTGCTACATTTTCTAATGAATTTTTGGCCCTAGACATCCTATAAAACCATTTCAACCCTCATTCTGTGGGGTTAAGAACAAGGATCCTCTATTTGTAAGCATTATATTCTACTCTTACACTTCATCGTTGTAACTTGATTTAAATACTCTTGGTCATCTCCCACACCTCCATTATTGAAATCCCTTACAAATTCCACCACCTCCTTGACCTTATCTTCTCCATCACTCTTCTCCACATTATTTGCTCATTCACCTCATATTGTAAAAATACTATTCTCCATTGTTTTCCAAAGCCCTAGTTGTTGAAATTCATGTTCCCTTACATTCCTTTCTAGACACTAGCATTTATCACTAATTCTCATTTGCAAGGACATCAAAATCCTCTAATAGTTCTCATGCACCTTCCTCCAACTTCTCCAAACACTTTTTAGCAATCAAACTTCATCGATCTTTGGAAATAGGAACATTTTCTCTTCTTGTGCTTCAATTTGTTTGTTTATGTCACAATTCCTATATTAATTTTCATTCGATACAAATAATTGATATTAATTAGTTTCCTACTCCATTTCATAATATAAAACAAAATAATACATTGAAAGAGAAGCTTACTTAGTTAAAGTTTACATTACACTTCATAACCAAGTAACATATTTTTGTCTTTTAACATCATATATTGAATTAAAAAATGAGTCATACAACCAATTGTCTTTTGATGCTCTTAAAGCATCGAGTGCTTTATAAGTGTCAAGTTTTATATGGTAGATTTCATTCATCATCTCCCTAATTTCCAAGATTATAAACATCCCTTGGTATTATATTTGTTTGAAGAGTGTGGTCCAAGAGTAAATAGACGATTTCAAAGGTATAATGATAGGAATTGGTGCGCCATGAGCTTTTTTAAGACAAATAATAGCTGATCTAATTTATAACTCATTTGCTTTGGGTATGGAGGACCATCTTCTAGATATTTTTTGTGGTCATGATACTAAAAGAAATAATATTGATTTGGGGGTGAACAGGAAAAAGGCTCTGCAACTTTGGGTCACGTGTGTGATTTTGGTTTGGTGGGTACCCTCGAACACCCATGGAGGAGGCTTGGCCCTCCGCCACGATCTCCCATTATTCTCCCTGTGTACAACTGTGCTCCTCCAGACACAGGGCTCCCCTCGAGTAGATTTGGTGTGTCGCGGGTGTGACGGGTTCCTCCTAGCGGCTGCCCTGGTCGTATTTCTGCATGTGTGGCTTCGTGGTGGTGAAGTGATATGATGGAGGGGGATACAGATCCCCCAGAAAACCCTCCAAAAAGCTCGGCCTTCGATGATGGAAATAGCCAACCCTCCAAGTCATTTCGGGATATTGTTACAGGCGAGTGGAGCTAGCTTCCTCAAGGCGCTAAGTTTGTTGTTGAAGTGGTCAAATCTCTGTTGGGTAATGGAGAAGAGGGACAAGGTAAGCAATGCTCGACTCCCCCCTTGAAATCTGTTTTGATTCCAAATGAAGATTTAGATGAAGCAATCTCTGAAGAGGATATAAAGCTTTCAAAAACTACAATATTTTTTGCAATCATGGACACCAATAGGGTTCCGGCAAGAAAATATATGGATGAATGGTTTAATAATGTATGGGAAAGAAAATTAGTTTTTCATTTCTATTATTGCCGCATGGTACAAAAGGGATTATATGTAAGTTTTTTCAATAAACCAAAATCTCAGCAATAAATAATTAAAAAGCAGTTTTGGAATGTCGGGAAAGTCATTTTTCGTGCCTTGGCATGGCACCCAGAGGCGTTGGAGGAGGAGGTTTTGGCATTGTCCAGCCGCAGATGGTTGGTGATAAAACATATCCCCCCCCACCCGTTTATGGAAATTTGTTCCACTCATGATGGAACCATATGGAAATGTTTTGAGAGTAGAAGATACTAAATCTTCTCTCCCACACTCAGATGTGAGGGTTTTGGCTTCCTTGACCCCTGAAAGACAAAGAGAATTCCCAACCCTCGAATCTTAAAGGTAATAAAGAAGGCAATGCTTCTAAACTGGTGGACAAGGAAATAAATAGAAATGCTACCTCCTGGATTGAAGACAACATGGCATCTCTAATACAGGAAATTGACATAACCCTAACAAATAATATCATAGAGGGGATAGATAATAACAAAGAGAATGAAAATTATTCACCCCCCTTCCCCCCAACAAGATGAATTGAAAGAACCACCAATAAACTTAATGCACAAAAATTGGCATTGCAAAAACTTAGACAAGACAAGTAAAGAGGCCTTAAGAGAATAATAAAAAATCTATGAAGGAAATTTATTACTTCAATGATAAGTGTTTTAAAGGACACAATGCAAGTGAGGATGAGGGAAACCAAGGTGATATGTTGCCCCAGGAGATTGGAAAGAATGATAGTCTTCATCCCAGTAAAGGAGACTTAGTTTCCGAGAAACAAAGGGACTGCCCCTCCAAGGCTATTGAGATCTTAGAGAAATTAAATTCGGATAGTGGTGATATGAAATTGGAAAACCATTAGTCTGAAGGGTTTGAGGAAGATTTGAGGGCACAGTTAGCCTTCAATATTGTTTCCTTTGTGAATGGGAATGAGAAGGTGGATGGAATTCAAATTCCAAATCTTGCATTGACAATTCCTAACACCCTTCATGGAGTGTTAAGTTCGGATGGATTTTCCTCCCAGTTGGGCATGGATTTTGTAGATGACCTAGGGATATTCTCTACTAGGGAAACCACTGATAGGGAGGGAGTTCCTATGGAGGTTCTAGTAAAAAAAACTCAGAGGTACAGAAAAAAGAAAGGAATAGACAATGCCAAACAGCAGGAAGAGAAAGACATTAATCACTTATTGAAAGATAAAATAAAGAAACTTAGTGGGGTGACTCTACCACCCACTGCAAAGAGAATGGAAGTAGAAAATAGACTACCTAAATGTTTTGATAACTGTAAGAGTAACAAGGGACCACTGCCAATGAACAAAAATAATGGAAATTAATTGTCTTTCTTGGAATGTAAGGCGTCTTGAAGCCCCAAATAGGAAGCATATGGTCAGGAGACTTATGTCACAAAAGGACTTTGTTCTTTTACAAGAAGTTAAATCCATCGGCTTTGCCTTGGAAACTATCCGGAGGGTGATCTGGAAGGAAGCTTCTCAGTTTGCCACCAACCATGAAAAAGGGAAGGAAGGGGCTATAATATTAATGGCTAACAAATGGGCTCAGTTTGTGGAAAATCATGGAGTTTCTCCCTGCAATTGGGTTGCTTGGGTAATCATCAAGAAGAAAGAGGACTTGTTTGGCATCTATTCAGTCTATGCTTCTAATGATTACAAAGAAAGAGTTCTTTGGAAATGGATGTACAATTTGCAAGACATCCCTTGGATAATCGGGGGAGACTTTAACTTTATTGAAAAAGGGGAAGACAAATGGGGAGGAACCGAGCATGAATGGAAAGAGAGAGAGATTATATTGGCTAAGCTTGAAATCCAAACTAAAACTTGAGGATCCCATGGAAGATCAAAAGAAAGAATGCAAAGACATTTGGTACACTTGGTGTAACTTTCAAAGAGGAGGGAGGAGAATTTTCTACAGACTTGACAAATTTTATATCAATAAGGCCTTCTTCTTGACTGCTCTGATTAAAGAAGGCTGCAAAGTGGAGGTCACCCCCTACTCTCTATCTAACCATCACCCAATAAGGGCAAGTTTCTTTTCAAGGAAGGAGCAATAACAGCTGCAGGTCCCAAAACTGATTTTTGTCTCAACACCAGCCTCCTCAAAGATGAAGATTGCAGAAATGCCATAGCTTCTCTCAGGATAATCAATAAATGGTTGTATAAAGATTTATCCCCCATTGAACGATGGGACTTGAATGTTGAAGGATGGAAGATCCTCTTTCAAACTATAGGGAGGAAAAGGGCCAAGGATAGAAGAAAGAAGGAGTCCCTCCCGTAGGATAAGCTTTACCAAGCAGAATCTAAAGTCCAAGCAAAGCCTACTAATAACCTCCTAGTAGATAAGCTTGCACTAGCCATAGACAAGCTAAGGAGACTCCAAGCCAGTAGAATTCAGGGAATGAAAGTAAGAGCCAAAATGAATTGGCTTGAGAATGGGGACAAAGGAACAAAGTTCTTTTTCAGATACATAAAAGAAAAACATGTCCGAGCGCAGATTGACCAGATCAATGCAAATAGCAACACTCTAATAAAGCAAGAGGAGATAAGATCGAGCAGTTTTTTCTGTTTTATTAGAGCCTTTTCACCTCTGAAGGGGGTAATGAACCTTGCTCTCATGCCAAAGAGTATATCAAGAAAATCATGCCAAAAAGGATTAGTGATGAGACGGTTGCAGAGCTTGGAAGGGAGATTTCCAAGGATGATAGAAGGAGAGCCGTTCTCTCTCTAAAAAATGACAAGTCTCCAAGACCGGATGGTCTCCTTGCAAAATTCTACAACACTTTCATAGATTGGGCAAGTGATGACCTTTCCCAGGTGTACAAGGAGGCCATTGAGAAAGGCTCCCTAGGCAAAAATATCAATAAAGGAATAATTAAGTTGATCCCAAAAGATGGGGATAAAACCCTAGTCAAGAATTGGAGGCCCATTACACTCTTGAATGTTTCATACAAAATATTGGCCAAAGTGCTAGTTGAAAGGATGGTTGGAATCCTACACAATATCATCAATTCTACTCAAATTGGATTCAGTAAGGGGAGGTACATCTTGGAAAATCTTATCACAAGCTGGGAAGCCATGAACTAGGCAAAACACACAGGGAAAGATGCAGTGATGCTTCTTTTGGATTTTGAAAAAGCCTATGATATGATTGAATGGGATTTTGTGCTTCTAGTTTTGGAGGCATTTGGATTCCCAAAGGCATTCTGCCATATGGTTAAAACCCTCTTCCAAGATGCATCTACACAGGTGGAGGTTAATGGAGTTCTTACCCATGCTATCTCACTTGGGAGATCAATAAGACAAGGTTGCCCACTTGCACCAGCCTTATTTGTGATCGCCTTAGATGCACTTCACTATGTTTTAAGGGATAATTCTTTGGTCTCAAAAATGAGAGGCATTAGGTTACCTGACAATAATGAATTGATTAACGTTTAGTTTGTTGATGATACCTCCATCCTTCTGAACCTAGAAGAGGATAATCTTGCAAATTTAATGGGAAAGTTGGAAATCTTTTGTCTTGTCTCTGGGGCCAAAGTTGCCTCTACAAAGTTTTGCCTTTTGGGATGGAAGGAGAAACCTCTAGATTGGGTAAATAGATTTGGCATCCAATGGGGGGGACCCCAGAAGTTGGTGTGATACTTGAGTATCCCATTTGCAGTTAACCCTAACCTAAAAGAGATGTGGTGTTGGATTAAAGACAAGATAGAAAAGAAGTTGGCCAAATGGAACAGACAGTACCTATCATTGGCTGGAAGATTCAAAGTTTGTAAAAATAAATTGTCATCTTACAACATTTACTTTGCCTCGGTGTGGTTCTTCAACTCCTACCAAATTAATGCTATCCAAAAAAGAATAAGAGAGTTTCTTTGGTCAGATGGTAAAGGGAAAAGGAAAAGACACTCAGTAAAATGGGAGTGGTACACCATAGAAAAAAATAGGGGTGGTCTTGGATTGAAAGATCTAAGGATACAAGGCATTGCTCTGGCAACAAAATGGGTGATTGGAGCCATGGATTGTGAGGAACCGTGGAAAGTGCTAATCAGGCAAAATATTACCAATGATGTTCCTAAACATGCTAAATCATGGAAGTCTCTGCCTATCAATGATATCCTTAGTAGTGAATGGCCTATGTCACCTGCAGGATCCAATGTATTTAGAACCATATGGAAGGCTTGGGAAATAATAAAAAAGAATCTTTCCAACTGCCACTTCACCAAGGGTGATAACAAGGTCATCCTAACTAATAGATCTATATGGTGGAATTTGAAACACAAAGGAAGGCCTCTAGCATTAATTCAAGGTTGTTTTGCAAAAAATTGGGCTCAAAAAGGGATAAAATGCTTTAGTGAAATTCTGAAAGATGGGAAACTAAAAGATTGAATGATCCAAGCTCAAAATATAATATCCCCCTCAATAACTGGAGGACATATACAATGCTAAGAGAGGCATGTAGTCAGCTAAAACTCCCAATTGAAACAAAAAACGATCCCCTTCAATTTAAAGAATTTCAATGGCAAAATGGTAATAAAGTAATGGTGTCCAAAGTAAGAGAAATTTATGTAATGTTAACAAAACAGGTGGAGTTAATAGATCATATGAATAAATGTTGGAAAATAAACCTAAACCAAACCCAGTGGCATAAAATCTTTCAAAAAAACTGGCAGAAAGAGATGGAAGCCAAGAAAGCTTGCTTTAGATGGCTCTTGATAATTCAGAAACTCTCATTTAAAAGCAAAATGGATGATATTGATATTTGCAGTTTATGTAGAAAGCCTGAATCAATTAATCATATCTTCTTTGATTGTATTTTTGCTAAGGAAATATGGAATATGTTTTGCAATATACAAAATATATGGGGAAATAATGGGGATCCACTCCCTGAGAAAATTATTTTTAATCAAAGCAAAACTGGTGCATTATTTTGGCATATTCTTTCAACTAACATTTTGTGGGCAATATGGAAGGCTCAGAATGAAGACAGGTTTCAAGGAAGGAAGAGATTGCTTACTAAGTCCTATAAAGGACTTATTTTTTACGATGTTGTAATGCAAGTCTTCATCACAGTGGAACTCACAAAGGACAAGTTTTGGAAATACTTGGAAAACAAAGAAATAACCATTGATATCTTAGAAGCCAGATATGGGCATATGTGGCAAGAAGGATATCCTAGGGCAGATGTCTTCCTAAGGGCTCTACAAACCTTTAGAGAGGAACTAAAAGAAGAGCAAAATAGCAAATCCGACAAGGGAAAAAGCAAAGAGATTGTAATTGTACTAATGGAAGGGTAGAGTAGCAGGGATCCTGGGCTTTTAGTGGACAATATGGCCGCAGTAGAGACACTGGTGGCACTTGGAGGCACAGACAATACAGTATAGTCCCTTTAGGAATCAACTTTGCAATTTTTTGTTCTCTTTTTGGTATATAAGTGGTAACAGGATTGGTACATATGTTACACACATGTAAGACCTTATACAAATGCTCTTATGTAATTGCAAGCTATAGGTATATATGTAAATATTTTGTATAAGGCACTTGGAACAATGATAATATGAGATGATAAATCTGATGTATCAGGGGCAGAATGGGGAAATGTATATTTTGTAACAAGGGAAAATGGATGATATAGCATAAGCAGGGCTGCCTAGAGGCTAGATACTGATGTATTTGCACTAAAGCTCTATGTAATGATTACTCTATACTTAATACAAAAAAATAAATAATATCCAAATCATTGTCTACGGATATAAGCCTAGTTTGGAATCCTGAAAGTCGACTAGAATTAAGTAAAAAATTTCATTTTGGTAGAGAAAAAGTAGAAAGAAATACTAAGAAATTTGCATGACAAAAGAGGATTGAAACCATAACTGTCGAAGTAATGTACGCAGCTAAAGAAGTGTTGAATACCTAGCTAACTAGAACAAATAATTCTAAAAATGTATTGTAGTAATTGAGTTAATGACTATTCATAATTACATAGACTTGAACTACCCAAAAAAAACACCAAGTCCTAGGGTTTCAGAACTTCCCTGCCAAAGTTATACCATGACAACAGCAAAAAATATGTTCACCAACATACTAGATTTTTCTAAGCATTTTACATAATTGAGTTGTCATTCTGAGATCAATATTCTTTCAGACGCTCAAATTTTTGGAATCATTTACAACTATTGGCATTGCAGGTTGCATTGTAATTCATTATTATAGTATAAATGCTGAAGTGAGTATGTATCAATTGGGCGTGCCCTAGTATTTAGGTAATAATGTTTTTTTTCTTGATTTCTGGATTCGATTGTTTTTTTCCTTGATTTCTGGTAATAATGTTTTGTTAAATTCGAAACATTTGCATTGCTTTTATTAATTAAAAAAATCTCATTCGAACTTATGTTTCAAAAGCCTGTCTCAATTTACCCCTTCATTCAGGATGCTTTTTTATTTCGTTTCTCTTTTCGATGTTCTTGACATTTGTACAGGAATTATTACGGTGAAATTTCTCCAATCTAGTGCCATGGACAATTTGGGAGGACCATCTAAATATGAATCTCAGGGAGCTCATGCTTGCCGATGATTCTCTTTACTATAAAGTAGAAAAGAATGTGTCCTACCCACAGCTACTTGTCGATAACACCGTCTCAGTCAGAATTACAATATCAGAATAAGGCCAAGAGTACCACCTTTAAGAGAAATGAGCATGTAATTTCTTGTTGCTTTGCTATGAAACTTAGGTTATCGCAGGATGCGCAATAATGGTAATTCAAACAAAAGCATGGTTCACAATACAAAAGGAAAATAGAAAATCAATCAATATATTCACAAATTCCTGCAGAGATGATGCATATACCACAAGCTTCACCTCAGAGCTCTGTAAATATGCCCTTCTTGACCAGACAACAAAAGCAGCAAAATAGAGACTCTATTTGATGCAAAATGGAGGCTAACATGAAAAGTCATAAAATCAAGTTGCTCCCTGATCAATCTGCAAACTCTATTTGGTGCAAAATGGAGGGTAACTTGAAACGTCATAAAATCAAGTTGCTCCCTGCTCAATATGCAACCATTTTCAGATGCATCTTATCAAAAAAAAAATCATCAAATGCTCGGACACATATGACATGATTCATATGAATGGTAGAATGCCACTATATCAAATAACTCAATGCAATAATTAGTCATGGCCACCAAGCGGCAGCTTCTTAGGAATGGTGCATCTGCCTTCAGTCTGAGAACAAGCACTATCAGCAGTTGTTTCCAGTATCCATCTATCTTCAACCTTATCATGCTTATGGTGTAATATCATGTTTGCAGTATTTTTTGAGCTATTAGTGTCATTGCTCAATTCAGAACCTGACATCCCACCATGCTCTGAGCGGCTGTCACTATATGAAAATATAGGCATGGAAGTAGGAGGAAGCCTGCATTTCAAGCCTGAAACGCCAGCAAAGCCGCCTGCAAAGCCCCCAAGAGCTCTGTGAGGTGTAACTCGGTCAACAGGAGTAACCATCACAGTGCTCAAATTTGAAGATGACTTTTCAAGCGATTGGTTGCAGAACATACTCCAATACTGCCTGAATATAGAATCCCTACAAGGCCTCATAAACTGTGACTCTATAGCATTAGGAGATCCGGTCATGCCTTCTGCTTGCCAGCATGGCATTGACTTTAGAAAATGCAGCCTTGCTCTTCGGTCAAGAATATAAGCCAGGAAGACACCCAATAGGTGACTAGCTGTAATTACAAACAATAAAGCTAAACTATCTTGTCGTTTGCCTCTTGCTGAAATAGCAGTGGCTTGACATGCTAGCCCAAAAATCCTTAGCCGAAGATGCATGCTGTTGCAGAAATGAGACATTTTGCATACACTCAATGAGATATGACAAAAGTCAACTCTGATGCAAACAAATAATTCAACTACCTTAAAGAACATATAAAATCATAGGCTTGCAATCACATGACAATTGCCTGAAGAAAGTTTGGAAATCTATACTTCAAATTAAAGTTAGAAACAAAATAATGTACAATATGGAAAAAGATCCAAAGGAAACAAATTTTGAAATCAAGCTCACGACTTACCAAAAAGGAATCTGGTAAAGGATGCTTGTGCATGTGGAAAGGGCTAGAGCATGATAACTAATGTAAGTCCATTCCTGCTTGAACACATGAAACAAGTTTCTGCCTTAATAAAAAGTTCCTAAATGAATGTCAATGAAGCCCCTTTGTAGAGAGAACTCCATAAGCAAGTCCTCATAAAACCAAAATCGATTGTGGATTAGCTGCAAAAGTTAAAGTTGAGAAACAGCATTACAAATCAAAAAGATGACAAAAACACATCTTACAGTATCAGCCATTAGGAAAATCTGAATGCTTTCCCAGATCCATAGTATTGTTGTCACGTACTGCAAGATGATACCCCTGCATCCTTGATACCTGAAAAGCGATAGTTAATACACTGAGTTTTAACAGCCCATAGGTTTGACTGTTATAGGGCAAAAAAATTATGTCAACCATGGACATATAGGGACATGTAGAGCAAATGCTCATTTCTACCATGACTTGTAAGCTTTTCTAAACCAACTAGTCATTTTTTATAACTGGCTACTGGTAGAACATTTAACATCATAAATCCTATTATAATTAATCAACTAATCAGTAGGTTCCCATTTCCAATGCATTCGAAAAACATTGACCTAATCCACAAAGAAAATTCTCCAATTGATTTTATCACATGTTTGAAACTATATAGCCAGTAAGGTGACCACTACCAAACAGACTTAGGCAGTTAATCCCACCATATTTACTCGCCTTTGCTTAGAATCCTTATTTGACCTAAACCAGCCCTATTCTTGCTAGGCAAGGTATGCATGCATCAAGGAATCTCGATTTTTCGTCTTCTGTTTCCCTACCAATTTCTCTAAGCATTTCTGCAAAATATTTTTCTCTTGTATTCCTGTCAGATTTGCTGTCTATATTCTGCCTGGTTCATGCAACTTATAGGTGAAGATATCCTTGCAATGGCCAGTGAAAGAAAGAGAAAAAGAAAGTTAATTTGAAAGAGAAAAAGAAAGTTAATTTGATTAATAATATAATATATTAGTTTTCTCTTGCGACTGTTACTAGATGAGAAAAAATTACAAATTGCGAAAATTATAAAGAAGTGATGGCAAAAAGAAGGAAGGAAAATTTACCATTTAGAAAATAACATCTGAGAACTTAGAACTGTTATACAGCATACAGCAATCCAAACGTAACCCAAGAAGTGTACTTGGGAAGATGGTGAATCGTTGATCATTTTCTGCAAATGAAAAAAACTCCACCAGTAAGGAAATAGTTATAATATTTCTCCTCAAACTAAAACAAACTTTTTACAAGACTACATACCAATTTTGCACTCTACAGATTGGACCTTCAAGATACAGTTTCAATTTGATCATATCAAAAGGGCAAAAGGAACCATTGTTTTAACAAGATGTTTTGGTTTTATGTTGCAGTTCAGAAACCTACCCAACTCCAGCACTGTATCAGAGTTATGCTAACAGTTAAACCATATTTGAAAAGCTTTATTTGAAAATCTGCAAACAATTCAGTCATATTTGAAAAGCCCTGGCATATCTGAGTTGCAGTTTTTTCAAAGACATTAGAGAAACATGAACGATGCATTAAACAGACGGTGGTACTAAGAACTATCCTCGACCTCTTGTCATCTATTATGTAAATCAATTTGTTATTGATTCTTTCTCTCTTTACTTGTGGAAGTGATAAGAACCTACAGTAACATCATGGTGAAAGGGAAGAATTCTAGTCTAACAGTGCAACATTGTTTTGTGCATATGCCTTGTAAGTAGTCCTTTATCCTTCATTGCCTACACAGAAGAGGCATTTATTTATGTGAGTGCTATAAAAAAGAAAGAAAATGTGAAATTGCTAAGCTGTTTGAAGTTTGAATTCTAATTGCTGACAATATACTAAAACTTGTCATTTGAGAAAACAAAAACGATAGTCTTAAATTCTTACAGAAACCACAGAATGGAAGTGCTATATTTTCAATGGCACAGACATAACGATTAAGAGGCTCAGACATGGTTTATGCTTAAGTTTCTCACAATCTATTTTATTAAGTTCCACTTAACAATATTTATTTGCACTACAAAATCTTCTATTAGTATTAACTAATGTATACTTGATAAAGATTTACCTATGCAATAGCAGGATTTTTTCGGAGTATTCTTCTGTATATAAGTGTTTAGACTCTATTGTTCCCATGGTCCTTTCTTTTATCTAAGTTTTCTTCAGACAGGAGTGACCCAAGTGAAAAACAGCTGTATTATGTAAATACATTTACATAGAAAGTATAAGACAAATAGAGCATGGACAAACATCAAACAACGTACGAATTTGAATGGATCAATCTCTTAATATTAATGCTATTAGATTTCCACAATCCATAGTGCTGAAGATTGTTAATTTCTGGATTTTTGATTGTGTTAGAGCTTTTTCATCAACGTTTCGGATCACACTCAGTGATCCATCATCAGGATGTTAGAGAGCATAGGAAATGAGATCAATCTCTTCAAATTTTCTGCAAATACACAACTCATGTTTGATATTTAATCCAAAGTGGAATGTACAAGAAAAAAGACACTGCAAACTTCCCTGTGATCAGCATATTCAGTCGACACCTGATATAAATGGTTTGTGTCTCAGCTCAAAAAAAAATGCCAATGGATAAATTTGTTATCAATAACATTCATATAGAATTTACAAACGCACCATTGGCCCAGTTATTCCAAGCCTACCTTTACCTTTACTTTTACTACAAAACTTTAGAATTAAAATCCAAAAAAAATTAAGCAGCATACCTACAAGCAATTTAAAGTGGGAAAAGAAATTTTGTTACAAACTAAGCCTTAATTAAGAGAAAAGTAAACAGAACCACGTTAGGGTATTCTCTTATCCATCTCCTTCTGCATCTGATTCAAGGCGAACAAGAATCTTAAGATTTTAATTGTTGAGCAAACTTAAAGCTGGCTTAGTATTTCAATGAATTGCAGAAATAGAAGACTCCAAGCTCCCTGCCACCTTAATGATAAAACTTGCTCACCAAAATTGAACATTGTATGTGCACACTACTCTAGTAATAACTGAAAGTGGAAACCTCAGACAAGTATCGTTGATAAAGACCCCAAGCTTAAAATGTATATTGTCCAAATTACAAACAGTGCACTATTATAGAAATGCCTTCGTTGATTTGACATGTTTATCTACATTTCTAATCATCAAAAAGCAAAAAGGAAGTGACCTTAAGTTAAAAAGACAATATGCAAAAGGCAAAAAAATGGTTGTAGTAACCATACAGGCCTGAACAGATGTAAGGTGCATGCGGCCAGCTCGCATGCAACAGGGAAGGAAGCAATGCTATCCATATATGAAACAGTTTTAAGCCTGTAAGCTCCTTCAAGTCTTGAATCTCTAAATCCCAATGACCACCAGTTGTAAGAATCGCAAAGTGGCTTCACTGCTCCACCTGCCTTCACCGCTGCCTTCAGTTGAGCTGCACCTTGCCTTTGTGCTTCTTCAGCTGCCTTCTTTGTTCTCTCATACAGCTCCCTCTCTGCTGCGACTCCTAGTCTCACTCCCATCCATGACAAACCTTCATAATCCATGATAATACTTTCTTTGGAGCTTCCAACAATTTCTCACTTCACAAAATACATTGCCCTACTGAAAATCATTATAAACCCCAATTCCAACCCCCTGTATACACTCAACCACCTATCCCACAATGATCCTTACTCGAATCTATTACCTACCCATTTGACAACCCAGAAATTACACCATTCCAAAAATCACCTATACACACAACACGAGCCCTCCCCAAAAACCCTCAGAAACTCCACTCACAAAACCCACATATATACACAAACAAATTCAATAATCAACACCATTAAGAACTACTGCTTACCCAAATCATAAAATCATAAATTACTCGAACCCAAATCATAATATCAGAAATTATCCAAACCAAACTAATCACAGCATCTATTCGTCCTCCCCAAAATCCCCAGAAACCATCGTCTCCGAACGCTACAAGCACACACCCACCTATCCAATAATCATCATCATTAACAACTATTGCTTAAGTAAATGATAAAATCATTAAATACACTAACCCAGAGAATCGCATCATCCCATTGTCAACCTTCCCCTATTTTAAAAAAAAAGAAAAACCATCTCCAAACCCTACATATACTCACCCGCCAATCTCATAATCATGGCCATTAAAATTCATTGCTTAACCAAATCAGAGAATCAGAATTTACACCGCCCCAAACAATCACATCATCAATCTGTCCAAACACACCACGTTGATCCATCTCATTATCCACAAATCGTACACTTCAGAATTTAAAATAACAACAAAAGAAGCATCCCTGCATCCCTGCAAATCCAACTTTTAAAGCATAGAATTTTTAAGTTTGTCAGGTCAGTCAATTTCTAGTCAAATAAGGAATATAAGGTCAATGTGAGACCGCCATTAAAAAAATAGTAAAATAACATTTTCACAAAGTTCATCATTAGTTTACTTTGCAGGTTAATGTTTATGTTTCTGACGGTTAACAGACACTGTTGGATGTCCGCAGGTTTTAAAAAATAAGTTGCCTTTTGTAAAAAGATGCGATTAAAATATTTATTTTATTCCTGCAGCGGCGGCGACAGGATTTGCACGCTGAACGTACAATTTTTTTGTGGGCTTTCAAAAATCATAATGAATGAATGAATGAAAGATTTTAATGACGTCCACGAGACTAAACAGCCTATGGGACCGAGACACTCAACAACTTAGTTTGTCTCCAGACTCTTCTCCAGATCAGATCTCCTGCTATTAATTTTGACTAGGAGGCTAGCCGTCTGATTTATCTTATCCTCCTCAAATAAGGATTTGTTTAAGTGTTTTATGTAGTGTATTCTCTTTCGGAAGTTGTGTTTATAATCATGAACTTCCCGTCACGCGCAGACACAGGGATTGAAGTGGAGGAAAGTCTGTTAAATGTCGTGACTAAATTATGTGTAATAGTCTGTTTTGCCCTGTCCGGACTGTTAACGGTATTCCCGACATCCCTGTTTGTATATTCTGCAGAAATTTTATCCGTCGATTGACGGCCAGGACGGCCTCGATGGGCCCACTCATGTGAATGATGTTTTCGAGGTTGTTAGTAAAGCATTTGTTTTATTGGTGACCCATATCATGACAAGTATAAAATAATTCTTTCCTTCAAATTCAGGAGGGACCGACCTGCAAATGTAACCTCCTTCAGGTAACCTGCCAAGGTCATAGGGTTACATTTTGTTCAACAAATGATTAACCTTTGGTTGGGTATGTAATCAAGGTATGGATGATTCTTTCCTAAAATTCAAATGAGTTTATCAATCTTATTACTTCAAAATGATTAAGGTTGGAGGGGTGTTTGACCTGGAGAATATATTTATTTTGGGTATCATAATGTTTAATTTATTTTGTTTTGTATATAAGTTGATTTAAATATGAAATTTATGAGATAATTATTTTTATTTTCAATTTTTAATGGTTTGGATCAATTTTTCCTAGAGTTATTATTGTAGTTTAGGCTACATTATGGATGTAGATGTGTCTCTTCGATCAGACTACATCTATGGTCTAGTCCTCCAATTCAACTTTCATCTCTTGCTTTTCTAAATTGACCTTTTGAACAACTTATTTGTTACTCAATTTGTGTGCCAAAAAATCTTCAAATTGAGCATCTAGGATAATGTATTTAAGGATAGCCCTAAGTCATTAGTTATCATCAAAACTTATTTACATTACATTATATAGAGACTTAGAGCTTGCATCAGCATTTGCATTAATGGATAGTACACTATCAATGTAGGAGCATTTCAAGGGTCATGCAATCTTGCATCACCCAAAATTAAATATTTCATGTAGCTTGTTTTTTGGTTTTTTCTTTTTGTTGTATGTGCATGTTTGCACAAGTGTTATGGTTTGTGCATAAGGGATCCTATGAAGATTTATGCCCACATGTAGGAGTATTTTGATTGCATGGTGATGATAGAGCTTCACACCCCTAAAGTTCTAGTTGTGCACATATATTTTTATCTACGTGTACACAAGTTATTTGATAACACAATTGACTTTAGAGCTTGCATGCAATGTTTTCACTTCATGCAAATGATTTTGCATATATACCCTATGACATTGTTGACTTTAGATCTTGCATATAGTGTTTCATTTCGTGCAAAGTATTTTTGCATGCACACACTTGATTTTGTCAATGTGGCAAAGATGTAATAAACCACTAATGAGATCAAGAAAATGTTTTATGAGCTAATCATTAACTAATGAATATAATCCATGACATCTTTGAACTTGCTATTTTCTTGGGCATAGTAACTAGTTTTGATTCTTAGAAGGTGAACCAAGTGTTTATACCAAGTACCTAATTCTATTTATAACACATTAGATTCTAAAGATCAATTGGCGAATTTTTCTTTAGATACAAACACAGAGAGTCTAAGGCACCACATGAAAGGAAATTTGAAGTCATAATAACTATTTCCATATAACCCCATGAGAGAAAAATATGCAAATAAGTATTTGAAATCCACAATGCAAAGAATAAACAAACATACCATCAAGATGACATGAGTTGTACCTTGGGAAGACCCTTGTGAGGGAAAATCCAACCTCCAAAAGCACTTACACACTCAATTTATTATTTTATGAACAAAAGTTATAGTACACTTGTAGAGTCTACATGAATACTTCTAAAACACCAAGCTCCCTTGTTGCACTCCATGTGAACAAGCAAATGAGAATCATGTAGCCACACATTCCAATTCATGCTTCCTCTCCTCACTTAAATGTCCTACAAGAAATGCTCAATCAACCTTAGCCAACAAATACTTAAGCAACCTCAACAACTACTCATGTGCTTGCTTTTATAGAAATAAGCTTGCTCAAAACCAACAAGTGGTATTACATATGCCATATGTATAAATACCATGAACTTACAAAATCATGCCCCCCTCATTTTCTTTTTGGTACTAATTATTTCTAATATTAAATATGTTTTTTTCAATTTGCAACCCACATTAAATATTTATCTCAATGTTACATGCAACATATAAAGTATTTCCAAGAATGTCTAACCCATGTGATATACACATCCCTAGATTCTATAGGTGCACCAAAAATAATATTAATTTTTATATTATAAACATAATACATGGTGAACATCACACATTTTCCCAACACCACAATCTTAACAATAGAGTTGAAATTTTATCATGTTGGAGTATTTGTATGTTTGTAATATTCTTGTGAATGGGTAACTTATGATTTGTAATCTCTTATCATGCTACAAGTGAAAAATCATGTTTTTGTTTCTTTGAACAATACTTTTGTTATGTACTCTACGTGTCTGTTAATTGGTTGTTCATTTGGCCCATTTTTGGTGTTACCTTAATTGGTATAAAAGCAAGTGTTTTAAGTCTTAAAAGAGGTAAGTTATTCTCTACAACTAAAACCAACCTTATTTGTGTTACATTGTGGGCGGCCTAGGAGTGAAAACAACTTAGAGAGTTGGAAGTAGAGGTAGAAAAAACAAAAGAACATTGTCTAATAATGGTGTGGACGATACATCAAGAGTCATTTAAACAAGGCTCAAATTCATTGAGACCATGTAAATATGAAAAACATTTGTGACAAAGGATCTTAGTGGACAAGAGAATGGATCGTGAAGCATATAAAGGTGGTGTTATAAGTTTGAAGGATGAACTCAATATAGAAGATATATTTTTGTAGCCTGGGTGAAAGCAAGGAGCAAACTAATATTTCATCTCTTGGGCTACTAAAGAAGCTTAAATTAAGAGGAATTATTTTATTAGATCATTGAGACAAATACGTAATGCGAGTTTGAATTACTAGAGGAACCTAACCATGTGAGTTATGTTTTCATGAATTTAAAAGGGTGTGTTTCTTTGTGTTAGGACTCAATCCAAAAAAGTTGTGTTTAGGGCGCAAAATGTAAGATCTCTCAATGAGATCACATGGTCACCAAGTTAAAGGGTAAGTTCATGATTTTCAACTACACTTTGGACTTATTGAAGAAGCTCCATAACTTACACCAATTAGATACATATGTGAAGGAACACATTCAAGAGTTGTATTGATTAAATATCCACGTTGATCATGTGGAGTCCATGACATAAATAAAGTTTCTAGTAATTTAGGTGGTTTTCACACTTCAATCTAGGATGAGATTTGTTTGCTACAAATTCATTTCATAGGGGACACAAAAAAACTCACACTCATCATGGAGGATAAGTTGTCTTGTAGATAATAGAGCATTCAAAAACAAGGGTAAATGTGGAAAAGGAAAGGGGTGGAAAAAGGAAAAATTATGTGTAGAAGTAAACTATTGAATTCGATGGTAATACACAGAGCTTAAAGGATGAGTAGACCTCCAAAAAAGGTGGAGGAAGAGGAAACAAATATTGTGAAAAAGGATTTAGTGGGAATTTCTTTAGGTGTGTATGAGTAGTTCATTTTGTGTTTGATTGTTTAGACATTGTGTGAGAGCAATGTCATATAAAGAAACATTTGCATGTTACACAAGTAGAAGAAGAAATTAGTAGTGAAGTAGAAATCATTACCTTGGATGCTAGGGAAAACTTGATGATGCACAAGGTTATTCCAAAACATGTTAAAGAACCATGGCTAAGGAAGATCATCTTCCACACTAAGTGCAAGTAAAGAAGGAAGTGTTATATTTGATCATTGATGATGATGTGGATGATGAAAATGTGAATCATGAAAAATAGTAACAATACAATGCAAGTACCAAATTCAAACTCAACAATCACTCAATAAAGCTCAAGATCTATGCCAAAATAAAATAATAAACAATTATAGCATAGCAAAGACCTTGATTTTCCCCATTGTTTCTTTGATAGTAGCTTGAATGCTTGATATGTGGGTTGCACTTCAAAATAGCATGCCCATGATAACACAATGATAGTATGATAGCATGGAATTGCAATGATCAAGGATAGATAGATAGGATAGCCAAGATAATAAAAGATAGTTATATCATCTTTCCAATATAATGGGAGTGCTTGATTTATTGTGATCTTGACATTGATCTCTTGATAATGTACTCTAGCTCTTGCTTGATAATAATAATGCTCTATGGAATCATGTGTGAATATTCGAAGGGTTTTATTTAAATGATTCACTTGACATTTGATCAATGGTGGAGATTAATTGGAAAGATCAATGAATAGGAAAAATTGAGATATGGTAGGAGCTATAATCTAGTGAATAGAAAGATTAAATTAAATATTATTTAATTAATATGGAGAAGAAATGATAAGGCAATGATAAGATAAAATATGAAAAATGCATTAATCATTTTTAGGTGTCTACAAGTGATAATTTACAAATAAATTTGTTTTCACATAGATGGTTTAGAAATTGGGGTTGAAAATTGTTACACGCCATACAAATCTTCTTGGTTGTAGAAGGAATGACAAATCCCCATGACAAAGTAATGTTAGATTTCATTTCAAATAGGAGGATATGTGGATGAATTATGGTGTGATTAGATCCCAATGGATGCATGTTATGTGTTGTTGGGTAGACCTTTGTATTACAATATATGCACACCATTAATGGAGGAAGAACAACTTCACCATCATGAAAAAAGGAAAGAAATTTTAATTATTATTGATGAAGGTGAAAGAAGAGTGTGTAGAGGGAAAATTTATGTTTCATATTCATAAATGAGTTTCTCAAGGAGGTGAGGGACTCAAAGGACTACTTTTCACTAGTAGATAATTCCTTTGAACAAGAATATGTTGGTATTATTTCACCCATTGATGTTCTAGAGACATGTGTTGATATTCCATCTCCATCTACTATTGTATCTGATGATGCTTATGTTGCCATAGTTTTGGCTTCTTGTGATTCAGTGCAACAAGAAATTCACTATCTTCTAGATACATCTACTTGGGATGAGTACTTGACAAACATTGCTGGTTTATTTTTTGAGTCCTACATTTTAGATTTGGGAGGCACCATTGATTGCATACATCTTCTCTTTGATGGATATAATCCTTCTTTAGTTGTTGTGAGGGAACACTTTGACTCTCTTTTTCAGTCTCTACATGATCATTCTTCATAGTTTGACATGAGTGTGGATTAGTTTGAGTAGCATTCAAAGGAGGCTTTTGTTTCTTTAGAGGAGATATATTTGTCTTTGTATTGTGCTATACAATCATTTCTAGGATATTCTAGATTTTCATCTTCTGCAATGTGGTCTAGAATACTTGTTTGGAGTGTGTCAGCTTTCAACATTGAATTGGAGACACTTGAGTAGAATTTAGAGACATCACACATCATTTTTCTTCCCTCATCTTCCTTTCAAGAATGGTAAGACATCCTGCATACCATCTTGGTCTTTTTTCTTCCTAATGGGAGAAAAGTTGTTCGACATGATTGGATCATCTTTGAAACATTCAATGTTGAGCATCTACCATCATTGAAGGAGACTATACATTGAGGTTGGTTGCATGGTCTCTCTTCTTCTCTCTTATGAAGGGGAATTTTTTCCACGTGGGGTTTTTTCCTTCTCATTCTTTAGTGAGAGCATTTTAATTTCAACTATTTTGGGAAGAAGTTTTGTCCCATTGGGTTTTATCATTTTCTTTATTTATGAGAGATTGCATTTGTACATGGGTACCTAACATGGCCTTGTAGTTGGGACCTATCTTTGTCTCATTTGTATTTGTTTGCTCCTCCCTAAGTTTCACTTAAGCGGGGTGTTCTTGTGACTTAGGTGTTTTACCTAACTAGTTCATCTAGTAGGTCCTATTCACATGTTAATGTTTGTGTCCTAAGTCATTTAGTATCAGTTTTCTCATGACAGAGGACCAAGACACTTGTCATGATCTTTTCTAATCCTATGTATCACCTTGGCTATATAACCAAGGGGTCTCATATGTAAATCATAACAATCATACAATCATAATTTATCATATACATCATTTGATAGAATAGGATTATTCTTTCATAGCTGATCTCTCTTATGTTTTCATGAATTTTGTAGATCTTGGGTGGCTATAATCTTTAACCAAATATTGCATGATGTAGATTATTCTATACCAAATCTTTCATCCCTTACATAAGGATACAACAAATCTTATCTAGAAACAAATATGATGAGAGAAACCACTCTTGGTACACAATAGAAAAATCATTTATTTGAATGAAATTATAACAGTAGGGAATAAAGAAGAATGGAATTCAAATTTGTAAAAAAATTAAAGGAAGCAAGCCTTGGAGAAATCTCCAATGTGGGTGGAAGGTATACAATCTGGTGGATATAAGGTTATTCTATTAACTTCTGAGTTTTTAGGTCAATAAGAGATTCATCTTAATGGAGTTAAAGAGAAAGAATCACTAGTTGAATGCACAAGTGGGAAATTTGTTCCCTTTTATTCCACATCCATCAATATTCCCATGATTAATAAATTATAGGATATTTTTGAAAATTAGATGTTGATCTAATATAGGCATCAACTAAGGTTTTACTTGAATAAAGGAAGGTGAGAAATTTTACTATATTTATGTTATCAAATATTTCATGCTTCATGTCATATCATGGATACATTGTTATCATCATGGGAAGCATCAAAATAAAGGTGAAAGAGTTCAAATAGTCCTTCCATAATATAATGGAATCTAAATAGTAAGCCAAGACACATGAAGAACAATGTAGAAACATCACCTTGTGTTTTAAGAAAATAATTACAAAGGGAAATTATTAGGGAACGCATGAAGTATAAATATTTGATGGATTTGATATCCTTGTTGTTGATGAATTTATCATGTCTTACATAGGGATTAGTAGACAACTTATTTTAGACACAATAAAGCATAAGGTATGTGATGAACTCTATGTTGAGAAACCTAAATTCATTATGTGTGTTCAATGGTTGCATTCCATGGGTGGCATTATAAAGAATTAGCATAGTATGGAACTTCATAATATGTCATCAAGATAATTATCAAATAAAATATTTCAACAATCCATAGAATTAGAAATTGGTGGTAAGAAAGCCATCGTCATCCCTCATTTCTTAAAAAAATATTTGAGTATAAGCCACCATCAAATTTGTGTTAGCAAGGGATATAGGCACAAGACATCTTTCAAAGTCCTTATGGGTCACTGTGAGTTTTTCATCATGTCATTCAAACTATTTAAGGCACCAACCACTTTCCATTTCAAGGTAAATCATGTGTATTTAATGACTAGATGAGAGGCTTTATTTTCATAAATTGTAATGATTTGTGGATGTGTAGTAGACCATGAAATGATCATCTAAGGAACCTAAAATTGATCATTTGAATTTTAGATCCATAATATCTATTTGTCAAAAAAATTAAGTGCAAGTTCACCTACATTAATGTTCTAGGCTTGGGCCATACTATTATTGCTCCAAGAATGCAATAGAATAAGAAGAGAACTCATTTTCTTCTAGTTTGAGATTTCTTTGCTAAACTAACCCCATTGATGAGATTCTTGAATTTATGTAGCCCTGATAGAAGGGTTGTTAAACAATTCTTACATGTAGCAACGCCCTCCACTGACATGACAAAAAGGATATTTTTGAGGGATAGAGCACAAGGAGTATTTGATAAGTGTAAGAAGGTAATCAACTCATGTAACATATTCTCCTTTTCATATTTATTGCATCCAAGTGTGGTAGGATGTGGCATTTCAGAAGAAAGCACGGGGACCATTTTTATGTAGAAATGGAACACCAATAGAATTAAGTATGATAATTTGAAAGAGTTAAGAAAGGGTTTTTCTAGTTATGATAGGGAGAATATGTCCATTAGGTCTATTTTGGTGAAACTCAAACCTCACTTGGTTTATGAAAATTATGGATTAATTACTCTAATCAAAATATTCAAACCAAATAATAGTTTTGTTACATACTCAATGCTACATATCAAGGCTAGTGATAGAGAGAGAAGACTTTCCAGTTACTATCAGTAGGGATTATTTTATTTGATAGGTGTTGGGTTTATCCCTAGTATAAGTTATTAGGCACCAATAATTGTACAAACATAAATGGTTAATAAGAGGGTAGAATTTTTTTTTAAGGAATATATTTTAGAACAAAAATCAACAAGGGTTATACAATTTAATTTAAAAGAGTGTGGTCACATTCCCCAACATCTAAATTTTGGCATGATTTCATTCATGGAATTATTTTTCCATGAAGCACTAAATCATATTGATTTCATGTTCACATATAGAAGGGCAATATTCATGAGGATAAAATTCCATCATGATCATAAGGGTTGTAAGATAAAAAGGGTAAACAATCATAGAATATCTAGTTCATTAGAGAAACAAACCTACAAAGGCTACTAGTAATGAAGAATCATGTGACCTAGAACACTCTAAAGTTAAATTTATTGTGGATGATTTTTTTTGGGAAGGGAAGACTTGTAATGTCCCCTTTCAATCAATTTGTGTTTATGGAACAAAGGGCCAAACCCTATCTCCAATGACCTAAGACATGTCTTAAGAATGGTTTGCCACCATTCCCCATATGCTTACCAATGTGTTAGAAGTGGAAAATGTCTCAAAAATTCTATGTGGGGTGTTTCTAGTAGTATCTATATGTGTTTATAGGTTATTATACTTTCAGATTTCATCACCTTGGAATGCATTTTTGTCTAATTCCAACTTCTTCTTGGTTCCTACTAGACTCTTAGACTTTTCCACCTAACATACATTTTTTCTAAACCCCACTCTTTCCTTTACCCTTATCAACAATTTAAATTTTTCCCTATAAGCATGACTTCCCTTCAATTCCCAGCCCCAACTTATGGCATGTGTCATGTAGTATCCATGACCCCCAAACTCTGACATTCTTTCCTCTTGATATGACATAGAAGTGCCATTAATGCCAAATTTGACTATGCAACTTCCCATAATGGTTTTCCCACCCAAAAACATTGTTTTAGATTAATGGGTGTAAATTCACATGTACACATAGCATTGGATGTGAAAATTACATTTTTTTTATTAATGTGCTAGTTGAGGGTGGTCATCATTTCAACAGATTTTGTGGGCTCTTCTCCACCTTGGACACTAAAAATAAAACACACCATTAATGTTGATGATGTTTGTGTAAATTTATTGGTACATTTGAAGGTTATCAAGAGTGAACACATCCATTTGAAGGATCATTAACTATTCTACACACTGAAACCCTAGCCAACATTATTTTGAGCACTAGTTTTTGAATAGTAATATCTGAGGATGAAAACAATTAAAATTGTAGAAGACTAGTGTAAAAAACCCTTTGGTTTCCTAGGAATGAGGACAAAACCATTTTACCTAGTAGGTTAATCTTACCCAAAGGTAAAGTGTGTGAGCTTCAAGGTTTCAGATCTTTATTTGTGTGGAGTTACATAAGATTTCTATTGTTGCAAGGTCGAGTAAGATATTGTTAAATCATTAGAGCTACTATTGTAGTATTGCAATGTATTTTAGATTAGTTTAATTTAATTTCACAATGTTAGTTTTGTGTCATTTTGTTGTTTGTTGTGGGTCTTGTGTATACAAAATTATGCAACTATATCCACTATTGTGCAACATGTTTTGTGATTAGTTATCTGCCAACTTCATTTATTGGTAAGCCAAGTGTATTATAGACACATTTGATATATATAAAATGGGGGTTTTGATGTTTACCTATAATCTAGTATCTTCATTATTTAATTTGGGTATTAAGGTTGATGTAAATATATGAAAATATATCAAGATTCTCTTTAGTTGAGGGTTAAATATTTAATATGTAGTCTATATTCTATTTGTGAACTTGACTACTAATATTAGGGTTTACTATTAATCATGCAAATGTAAAGTAAACTTATGGGTTGACCAATTTTTGGTATAGCTAATTAGAGTTGTTAATTTAGGGTAAAATATTAAATTTTGAAGTATAATACTAGGTCAATAATGATCTTGAGTCAACATAAATATAATCTAGTTTTTTCTAAGGTTGTGGTTTTAAATATTTAAACCCAAAGTATATATTCTAATATAAAACTTAACTTCTAAAGGTTTTCATTAAATATTTCCATAATGTTTTCCCTAGGAAGTTACAAAAGAGAAATACAAAAGCATCACCTACTAATTTAGCAAAACAACTACAAATGCACGATATTTAGAAACAAATGTAGGTTGATATTGTTGATGGGTTTAGTATCATTGTTGTTGATAAATTCATCATGTCACACACTTGGATAAGTAGACAACTTAATTCAACCATGGGAAAGTGTAAGGTATGTGGTGAATTCTCTATGGGAAAAATTAATATAATTATATGTGCTCAATGGATATATTCCATGAGTGATTGCCTATAGAATTCTCAATCTAGAAAGGTAATGTTTAGTTTTTAAGGATAATATATGGTATTTGGAGGCACCTCTAATGGAACTCTTGGAGTAGTCATGGATAAAAAAAAATTTAAAAGGAAATTTTTTTTGGACAACAAGAAGCATGGTGATGGAAGTCATGTATATTATCTATTTTTATGGTGAGCATTCCCTTACCACTTCTTATTCCTCAAATAAAGATTTGAAAACAAGCTACCAAAATATTTGAGTTTGCAAGGAGTATACACACAACCTCTTTCAATTATCTCATACTTCACATTGATTTCTTGATCAAGCTATCCAATTTGAACAATTACCCTATTGATTTAAACTTCAGGATGAAATAAGTGGATAAGAAGAGGATTCAAATTTTTATAGTTTGGGCATTCTCTACTACACTAAATTTGTTAAGAATACTATTTATCCTATACATTAATAATAGAAAGGTTCATAAGGGATTCTCACATACAAACACCCTTAACCAACAAGGCAAAGAAAGGAGTTGTTGTACGAATGAATAAAATATAAGTAGCTAATGATCATATTGAGAAGGGAA
>VDFB02273031.1:185258-252417 GCA_007258455.2 Sequoia sempervirens | reverse complement strand
ATCTCAGCAATAAATAATTAAAAAGCAGTTTTGGAATGTCGGGAAAGTCATTTTTCGTGCCTTGGCATGGCACCCAGAGGCGTTGGAGGAGGAGGTTTTGGCATTGTCCAGCCGCAGATGGTTGGTGATAAAACATATCCCCCCCCACCCGTTTATGGAAATTTGTTCCACTCATGATGGAACCATATGGAAATGTTTTGAGAGTAGAAGATACTAAATCTTCTCTCCCACACTCAGATGTGAGGGTTTTGGCTTCCTTGACCCCTGAAAGACAAAGAGAATTCCCAACCCTCGAATCTTAAAGGTAATAAAGAAGGCAATGCTTCTAAACTGGTGGACAAGGAAATAAATAGAAATGCTACCTCCTGGATTGAAGACAACATGGCATCTCTAATACAGGAAATTGACATAACCCTAACAAATAATATCATAGAGGGGATAGATAATAACAAAGAGAATGAAAATTATTCACCCCCCTTCCCCCCAACAAGATGAATTGAAAGAACCACCAATAAACTTAATGCACAAAAATTGGCATTGCAAAAACTTAGACAAGACAAGTAAAGAGGCCTTAAGAGAATAATAAAAAATCTATGAAGGAAATTTATTACTTCAATGATAAGTGTTTTAAAGGACACAATGCAAGTGAGGATGAGGGAAACCAAGGTGATATGTTGCCCTAGGAGATTGGAAAGAATGATAGTCTTCATCCCAGTAAAGGAGACTTAGTCTCCGAGAAACAAAGGGATTGCCCCTCCAAGGCTATTGAGATCTTAGAGAAATTAAATTCGGATAGTGGTGATATGAAATTGGAAAACCATTAGTCTGAAGGGTTTGAGGAAGATTTGAGGGCACAGTTAGCCTTCAATATTGTTTCCTTTGTGAATGGGAATGAGAAGGTGGATGGAATTCAAATTCCAAATCTTGCATTGACAATTCCTAACACCCTTCATGGAGTGTTAAGTTTGGATGGATTTTCCTCCCAGTTGGGCATGGATTTTGTAGATGACCTAGGGATATTCTCTACTAGGGAAACCACTGATAGGGAGGGAGTTCCTATGGAGGTTCTAGTAAAAAAAACTCAGAGGTACAGAAAAAAGAAAGGAATAGACAATGCCAAATAGCAGGAAGAGAAAGACATTAATCACTTATTGAAAGATAAAATAAAGAAACTTAGTGGGGTGACTCTACCACCCACTGCAAAGAGAATGGAAGTAGAAAATAGACTACCTAAATGTTTTGATAACTGTAAGAGTAACAAGGGACCACTGCCAATGAACAAAAATAATGGAAATTAATTGTCTTTCTTGGAATGTAAGGCGTCTTGAAGCCCCAAATAGGAAGCATATGGTCAGGAGACTTATGTCACAAAAGGACTTTGTTCTTTTACAAGAAGTTAAATCCATCGGCTTTGCCTTGGAAACTATCCGGAGGGTGATCTGGAAGGAAGCTTCTCAGTTTGCCACCAACCATGAAAAAGGGAAGGAAGGGGCTATAATATTAATGGCTAACAAATGGGCTCAGTTTGTGGAAAATCATGGAGTTTCTCCTTGCAATTGGGTTGCTTGGGTAATCATCAAGAAGAAAGAGGACTTGTTTGGCATCTATTCAGTCTATGCTTCTAATGATTACAAAGAAAGAGTTCTTTGGAAATGGATGTACAATTTGCAAGACATCCCTTGGATAATCGGGGGAGACTTTAACTTTATTGAAAAAGGGGAAGACAAATGGGGAGGAACCGAGCATGAATGGAAAGAGAGAGAGATTCTATTGGCTAAGCTTGAAATCCAAACTAAAACTTGAGGATCCCATTGAAGATCAAAAGAAAGAATGCAAAGACATTTGGTACACTTGGTGTAACTTTCAAAGAGGAGGGAGGAGAATTTTCTACAGACTTGACAGATTTTATATCAATAAGGCCTTCTTCTTGACTGCTCTGATTAAAGAAGGCTGCAAAGTGGAGGTCACCCCCTACTCTCTATCTAACCATCACCCAATAAGGGCAAGTTTCTTTTCAAGGAAGGAGCAATAACAGCTGCAGGTCCCAAAACTGATTTTTGTCTCAACACCAGCCTCCTCAAAGATGAAGATTGCAGAAATGCCATAGCTTCTCTCAGGATAATCAATAAATGGTTGTATAAAGATTTATCCCCCATTGAACGATGGGACTTGAATGTTGAAGGATGGAAGATCCTCTTTCAAACTATAGGGAGGAAAAGGGCCAAGGATAGAAGAAAGAAGGAGTCCCTCCCGTAGGATAAGCTTTACCAAGCAGAATCTAAAGCCCAAGCAAAGCCTACTAATAACCTCCTAGTAGATAAGCTTGCACTAGCCATAGACAAGCTAAGGAGACTCCAAGCCAGTAGAATTCAGGGAATGAAAGTAAGAGCCAAAATGAATTGGCTTGAGAATGGGGACAAAGGAACAAAGTTCTTTTTCAGATACATAAAAGAAAAACATGTCCGAGCGCAGATTGACCAGATCAATGCAAATAGCAACACTCTAATAAAGCAAGAGGAGATAAGATCGAGCAGTTTTTTCTGTTTTATTAGAGCCTTTTCACCTTTGAAGGGGGTAATGAACCTTGCTCTCATGCCAAAGAGTATATCAAGAAAATCATGCCAAAAAGGATTAGTGATGAGACGGTTGCAGAGCTTGGAAGGGAGATTTCCAAGGATGATATAAGGAGAGCCATTCTCTCTCTAAAAAATGACAAGTCTCCAAGACCGGATGGTCTCCTTGCAAAATTCTACAACACTTTCATAGATTGGGCAAGTGATGACCTTTCCCAGGTGTACAAGGAGGCCATTGAGAAAGGCTCCCTAGGCAAAAATATCAATAAAGGAATAATTAAGTTGATCCCAAAAGACGGGGATAAAACCCTAGTCAAGAATTGGAGGCCCATTACACTCTTGAATGTTTCATACAAAATATTGGCCAAAGTGCTAGTTGAAAGGATGGTTGGAATCCTACACAATATCATCAATTCTACTCAAATTGGATTCAGTAAGGGGAGGTACATCTTGGAAAATCTTATCACAAGCTGGGAAGCCATGAACTAGGCAAAACACACAGGGAAAGATGCAGTGATGCTTCTTTTGGATTTTGAAAAAGCCTATGATATGATTGAATGGGATTTTGTGCTTCTAGTTTTGGAGGCATTTGGATTCCCAAAGGCATTCTGCCATATGGTTAAAACCCTCTTCCAAGATGCATCTACACAGGCGGAGGTTAATGGAGTTCTTACCCATGCTATCTCACTTGGGAGATCAATAAGACAAGGTTGCCCACTTGCACCAGCCTTATTTGTGATCGCCTTAGATGCACTTCACTATGTTTTAAGGGATAATTCTTTGGTCTAAAAAATGAGAGGCATTAGGTTACTTGACAATAATGAATTGATTAACCTTTAGTTTGTTGATGATACCTCCATCCTTCTGAACCTAGAAGAGGATAATCTTGCAAATTTAATGGGAAAGTTGGAAATCTTTTGTCTTGCCTCTGGGGCCAAAGTTGCCCCTACAAAGTTTTGCCTTTTGGGATGGAAGGAGAAACCTCTAGATTGGGTAAATAGATTTGGCATCCAATGGGGGGGACCCCAGAAGTTGGTGTGATACTTGAGTATCCCATTTGCAGTTAACCCTAACCTAAAAGAGATGTGGTGTTGGATTAAAGACAAGATAGAAAAGAAGTTGGCCAAATGGAACAGACAGTACCTATCATTGGCTGGAAGATTCAAAGTTTGTAAAAATAAATTGTCATCTTACAACATTTACTTTGCCTCGGTGTGGTTCTTCAACTCCTACCAAATTAATGCTATCCAAAAAAGAATAAGAGAGTTTCTTTGGTCAGATGGTAAAGGGAAAAGGAAAAGACACTCAGTAAAATGGGAGTGGTACACCATAGAAAAAAATAGGGGTGGTCTTGGATTGAAAGATCTAAGGATACAAGGCATTGCTCTGGCAACAAAATGGGTGATTGGAGCCATGGATTGTGAGGAACCGTGGAAAGTGCTAATCAGGCAAAATATTACCAATGATGTTCCTAAACATGCTAAATCATGGAAGTCTCTGCCTATCAATGATATCCTTAGTAGTGAATGGCCTATGTCACCTGCAGGATCCAATGTATTTAGAACCATATGGAAGGCTTGGGAAATAATAAAAAAGAATCTTTCCAACTGCCACTTCACCAAGGGTGATAACAAGGTCATCCTAACTAATAGATCTATATGGTGGAATTTGAAACACAAAGGAAGGCCTCTAGCATTAATTCAAGGTTGTTCTGCAAAAAATTGGGCTCAAAAAGGGATAAAATGCTTTAGTGAAATTTTGAAAGATGGGAAACTAAAAGATTGAATGATCTAAGCTCAAAATATAATATCCCCCTCAATAACTGGAGGACATATACAATGCTAAGAGATGCATGTAGCCAGCTAAAACTCCCAATTGAAACAAAAAACGATCCCCTTCAATTTAAAGAATTTCAATGGCAAAATGGTAATAAAGTAAAGAATTTCAATGGCAAAATGGTAATAAAGTAATGGTGTCCAAAGTAAGAGAAATTTATGTAATGTTAACAAAACAGGTGGAGTTAATAGATCATATGAATAAATGTTGGAAAATAAACCTAAACCAAACCCAGTGGCATAAAATCTTTCAAAAAAACTGGCAGAAAGAGATGGAAGCCAAGAAAGCTTGCTTTAGATGGCTCTTGATAATTCAGAAACTCTCATTTAAAAGCAAAATGGATGATATTGATATTTGCAGTTTATGTAGAAAGCCTGAATCAATTAATCATATCTTCTTTGATTGTATTTTTGCTAAGGAAATATGGAATATGTTTTGCAATATACAAAATATATGGGGAAATAATGGGGATCCACTCCCTGAGAAAATTATTTTTAATCAAAGCAAAACTGGTGCATTATTTTGGCATATTCTTTCAACTAACATTTTGTGGGCAATATGGAAGGCTCAGAATGAAGACAGGTTTCAAGGAAGGAAGAGATTGCTTACTGAGTCCTATAAAGGACTTATTTTTTACAATGTTGTAATGCAAGTCTTCATAAAAGTGGAACTCACAAAGGACAAGTTTTGGAAATACTTGGAAAACAAAGAAATAACCATTGATATCTTAGAAGCCAGATATGGGCATATGTGGCAAGAAGGATATCCTAGGGCAGATGTCTTCCTAAGGGCTCTGCAAACCTTTAGAGAGGAACTAAAAGAAGAGCAAAATAGCAAATCCGACAAGGGAAAAAGCAAAGAGATTGTAATTGTACTAATGGAAGGGTAGAGTAGTAGGGATCCTGGGCTTTTAGTGGACAATATGGCCGCAGTAGAGACACTGGTGGCACTTGGAGGCACAGACAATACAGTATAGTCCCTTTAGGAATCAACTTTGCAATTTTTTGTTCTCTTTTTGGTATATAAGTGGTAACAGGATTGGTACATATGTTACACACATGTAAGACCTTATACAAATGCTCTTATGTAATTGCAAGCTATAGGTATATATGTAAATATTTTGTAGAAGGCACTTGGAACAATGATAATATGAGATGATAAATCTGATGTATCAGGGGCAGAATGGGGAAATGTATATTTTGTAACAAGGGAAAATGGATGATATAGCATAAGCAGGGCTGCCTAGAGGCTAGATACTGATGTATTTGCACTAAAGCTCTATGTAATGATTACTCTATACTTAATACAAAAAAATAAATAATATCCAAATCATTGTCTACGGATATAAGCCTAGTTTGGAATCCTGAAAGTCGACTAGAATTAAGTAAAAAATTTCATTTTGGTAGAGAAAAAGTAGAAAGAAATACTAAGAAATTTGCATGACAAAAGAGGATTGAAACCATAACTGTCGAAGTAATGTACGCAGCTAAAGAAGTGTTGAATACCTAGCTAACTAGAACAAATAATTCTAAAAATGTATTGTAGTAATTGAGTTAATGACTATTCATAATTACATAGACTTGAACTACCCAAAAAAAACACCAAGTCCTAGGGTTTCAGAACTTCCCTGCCAAAGTTATACCATGACAACAGCAAAAAATATGTTCACCAACATACTAGATTTTTCTAAGCATTTTACATAATTGAGTTGTCATTCTGAGATCAATATTCTTTCAGACGCTCAAATTTTTGGAATCATTTACAACTATTGGCATTGCAGGTTGCATTGTAATTCATTATTATAGTATAAATGCTGAAGTGAGTATGTATCAATTGGGCGTGCCCTAGTATTTAGGTAATAATGTTTTTTTTCTTGATTTCTGGATTCGATTGTTTTTTTCCTTGATTTCTGGTAATAATGTTTTGTTAAATTCGAAACATTTGCATTGCTTTTATTAATTAAAAAAATCTCATTCGAACTTATGTTTCAAAAGCCTGTCTCAATTTACCCCTTCATTCAGGATGCTTTTTTATTTCGTTTCTCTTTTCGATGTTCTTGACATTTGTACAGGAATTATTACGGTGAAATTTCTCCAATCTAGTGCCATGGACAATTTGGGAGGACCATCTAAATATGAATCTCAGGGAGCTCATGCTTGCCGATGATTCTCTTTACTATAAAGTAGAAAAGAATGTGTCCTACCCACAGCTACTTGTCGATAACACCGTCTCAGTCAGAATTACAATATCAGAATAAGGCCAAGAGTACCACCTTTAAGAGAAATGAGCATGTAATTTCTTGTTGCTTTGCTATGAAACTTAGGTTATCGCAGGATGCGCAATAATGGTAATTCAAACAAAAGCATGGTTCACAATACAAAAGGAAAATAGAAAATCAATCAATATATTCACAAATTCCTGCAGAGATGATGCATATACCACAAGCTTCACCTCAGAGCTCTGTAAATATTCCCTTCTTGACCAGACAACAAAAGCAGCAAAATAGAGACTCTATTTGATGCAAAATGGAGGCTAACATGAAAAGTCATAAAATCAAGTTGCTCCCTGATCAATCTGCAAACTCTATTTGGTGCAAAATGGAGGGTAACTTGAAACGTCATAAAATCAAGTTGCTCCCTGCTCAATATGCAACCATTTTCAGATGCATCTTATCAAAAAAAAAAATCATCAAATGCTCGGACACATATGACATGATTCATATGAATGGTAGAATGCCACTATATCAAATAACTCAATGCAATAATTAGTCATGGCCACCAAGCGGCAGCTTCTTAGGAATGGTGCATCTGCCTTCAGTCTGAGAACAAGCACTATCAGCAGTTGTTTCCAGTATCCATCTATCTTCAACCTTATCATGCTTATGGTGTAATATCATGTTTGCAGTATTTTTTGAGCTATTAGTGTCATTGCTCAATTCAGAACCTGACATCCCACCATGCTCTGAGCGGCTGTCACTATATGAAAATATAGGCATGGAAGTAGGAGGAAGCCTGCATTTCAAGCCTGAAACGCCAGCAAAGCCGCCTGCAAAGCCCCCAAGAGCTCTGTGAGGTGTAACTCGGTCAACAGGAGTAACCATCACAGTGCTCAAATTTGAAGATGACTTTTCAAGCGATTGGTTGCAGAACATACTCCAATACTGCCTGAATATAGAATCCCTACAAGGCCTCATAAACTGTGACTCTATAGCATTAGGAGATCCGGTCATGCCTTCTGCTTGCCAGCATGGCATTGACTTTAGAAAATGCAGCCTTGCTCTTCGGTCAAGAATATAAGCCAGGAAGACACCCAATAGGTGACTAGCTGTAATTACAAACAATAAAGCTAAACTATCTTGTCGTTTGCCTCTTGCTGAAATAGCAGTGGCTTGACATGCTAGCCCAAAAATCCTTAGCCGAAGATGCATGCTGTTGCAGAAATGAGACATTTTGCATACACTCAATGAGATATGACAAAAGTCAACTCTGATGCAAACAAATAATTCAACTACCTTAAAGAACATATAAAATCATAGGCTTGCAATCACATGACAATTGCCTGAAGAAAGTTTGGAAATCTATACTTCAAATTAAAGTTAGAAACAAAATAATGTACAATATGGAAAAAGATCCAAAGGAAACAAATTTTGAAATCAAGCTCACGACTTACCAAAAAGGAATCTGGTAAAGGATGCTTGTGCATGTGGAAAGGGCTAGAGCATGATAACTAATGTAAGTCCATTCCTGCTTGAACACATGAAACAAGTTTCTGCCTTAATAAAAAGTTCCTAAATGAATGTCAATGAAGCCCCTTTGTAGAGAGAACTCCATAAGCAAGTCCTCATAAAACCAAAATCGATTGTGGATTAGCTGCAAAAGTTAAAGTTGAGAAACAGCATTACAAATCAAAAAGATGACAAAAACACATCTTACAGTATCAGCCATTAGGAAAATCTGAATGCTTTCCCAGATCCATAGTATTGTTGTCACGTACTGCAAGATGATACCCCTGCATCCTTGATACCTGAAAAGCGATAGTTAATACACTGAGTTTTAACAGCCCATAGGTTTGACTGTTATAGGGCAAAAAAATTATGTCAACCATGGACATATAGGGACATGTAGAGCAAATGCTCATTTCTACCATGACTTGTAAGCTTTTCTAAACCAACTAGTCATTTTTTATAACTGGCTACTGGTAGAACATTTAACATCATAAATCCTATTATAATTAATCAACTAATCAGTAGGTTCCCATTTCCAATGCATTCGAAAAACATTGACCTAATCCACAAAGAAAATTCTCCAATTGATTTTATCACATGTTTGAAACTATATAGCCAGTAAGGTGACCACTACCAAACAGACTTAGGCAGTTAATCCCACCATATTTACTCGCCTTTGCTTAGAATCCTTATTTGACCTAAACCAGCCCTATTCTTGCTAGGCAAGGTATGCATGCATCAAGGAATCTCGATTTTTCGTCTTCTGTTTCCCTACCAATTTCTCTCAGCATTTCTGCAAAATATTTTTCTCTTGTATTCCTGTCAGATTTGCTGTCTATATTCTGCCTGGTTCATGCAACTTATAGGTGAAGATATCCTTGCAATGGCCAGTGAAAGAAAGAGAAAAAGAAAGTTAATTTGAAAGAGAAAAAGAAAGTTAATTTGATTAATAATATAATATATTAGTTTTCTCTTGCGACTGTTACTAGATGAGAAAAAATTACAAATTGCGAAAATTATAAAGAAGTGATGGCAAAAAGAAGGAAGGAAAATTTACCATTTAGAAAATAACATCTGAGAACTTAGAACTGTTATACAGCATACAGCAATCCAAACGTAACCCAAGAAGTGTACTTGGGAAGATGGTGAATCGTTGATCATTTTCTGCAAATGAAAAAAACTCCACCAGTAAGGAAATAGTTATAATATTTCTCCTCAAACTAAAACAAACTTTTTACAAGACTACATACCAATTTTGCACTCTACAGATTGGACCTTCAAGATACAGTTTCAATTTGATCATATCAAAAGGGCAAAAGGAACCATTGTTTTAACAAGATGTTTTGGTTTTATGTTGCAGTTCAGAAACCTACCCAACTCCAGCACTGTATCAGAGTTATGCTAACAGTTAAACCATATTTGAAAAGCTTTATTTGAAAATCTGCAAACAATTCAGTCATATTTGAAAAGCCCTGGCATATCTGAGTTGCAGTTTTTTCAAAGACATTAGAGAAACATGAACGATGCATTAAACAGACGGTAGTACTAAGAACTATCCTCGACCTCTTGTCATCTATTATGTATATCAATTTGTTATTGATTCTTTCTCTCTTTACTTGTGGAAGTGATAAGAACCTACAGTAACATCATGGTGAAAGGGAAGAATTCTAGTCTAACAGTGCAACATTGTTTTGTGCATATGCCTTGTAAGTAGTCCTTTATCCTTCATTGCCTACACAGAAGAGGCATTTATTTATGTGAGTGCTATAAAAAAGAAAGAAAATGTGAAATTGCTAAGCTGTTTGAAGTTTGAATTCTAATTGCTGACAATATACTAAAACTTGTCATTTAAGAAAACAAAAACGATAGTCTTAAATTCTTACAGAAACCACAGAATGGAAGTGCTATATTTTCAATGGCACAGACATAACGATTAAGAGGCTCAGACATGGTTTATGCTTAAGTTTCTCACAATCTATTTTATTAAGTTCCACTTAACAATATTTATTTGCACTACAAAATCTTCTATTAGTATTAACTAATGTATACTTGATAAAGATTTACCTATGCAATAGCAGGATTTTTTCGGAGTATTCTTCTGTATATAAGTGTTTAGACTCTATTGTTCCCATGGTCCTTTCTTTTATCTAAGTTTTCTTCAGACAGGAGTGACCCAAGTGAAAAACAGCTGTATTATGTAAATACATTTACATAGAAAGTATAAGACAAATAGAGCATGGACAAACATCAAACAACGTACGAATTTGAATGGATCAATCTCTTCAAATTTTCTGCAAATACACAACTCGTGTTTGATATTTAATCCAAAGTGGAATGTACAAGAAAAAAGACACTGCAAACTTCCCTGTGATCAGCATATTCAGTCGACACCTGATATAAATGGTTTGTGTCTCAGCTCAAAAAAAAATGCCAATGGATAAATTTGTTATCAATAACATTCATATAGAATTTACAAACGCACCATTGGCCCAGTTATTCCAAGCCTACCTTTACCTTTACTTTTACTACAAAACTTTAGAATTAAAATCCAAAAAAAATTAAGCAGCATACCTACAAGCAATTTAAAGTGGGAAAAGAAATTTTGTTACAAACTAAGCCTTAATTAAGAGAAAAGTAAACAGAACCACGTTAGGGTATTCTCTTATCCATCTCCTTCTGCATCTGATTCAAGGCGAACAAGAATCTTAAGATTTTAATTGTTGAGCAAACTTAAAGCTGGCTTAGTATTTCAATGAATTGCAGAAATAGAAGACTCCAAGCTCCCTGCCACCTTAATGATAAAACTTGCTCACCAAAATTGAACATTGTATGTGCACACTACTATAGTAATAACTGAAAGTGGAAACCTCAGACAAGTATCGTTGATAAAGACCCCAAGCTTAAAATGTATATTGTCCAAAAGACAAACAGTGCACTATTATAGAAATGCCTTCGTTGATTTGACATGTTTATCTACATTTCTAATCATCAAAAAGCAAAAAGGAAGTGACCTTAAGTTAAAAAGACAATATGCAAAAGGCAAAAAAATGGTTGTAGTAACCATACAGGCCTGAACAGATGTAAGGTGCATGCGGCCAGCTCGCATGCAACAGGGAAGGAAGCAATGCTATCCATATATGAAACAGTTTTAAGCCTGTAAGCTCCTTCAAGTCTTGAATCTCTAAATCCCAATGACCACCAGTTGTAAGAATCGCAAAGTGGCTTCACTGCTCCACCTGCCTTCACCGCTGCCTTCAGTTGAGCTGCACCTTGCCTTTGTGCTTCTTCAGCTGCCTTCTTTGTTCTCTCATACAGCTCCCTCTCTGCTGCGACTCCTAGTCTCACTCCCATCCATGACAAACCTTCATAATCCATGATAATACTTTCTTTGGAGCTTCCAACAATTTCTCACTTCACAAAATACATTGCCCTACTGAAAATCATTATAAACCCCAATTCCAACCCCTGTATACACTCAACCACCTATCCCACAATGATCCTTACTCGAATCTATTACCTACCCATTTGACAACCCAGAAATTACACCATTCCAAAAATCACCTATACACACAACACGAGCCCTCCCCAAAAACCCTCAGAAACTCCACTCACAAAACCCACATATATACACAAACAAATTCAATAATCAACACCATTAAGAACTACTGCTTACCCAAATCATAAAATCATAAATTACTCGAACCCAAATCATAATATCAGAAATTATCCAAACCAAACTAATCACAGCATCTATTCGTCCTCCCCAAAATCCCCAGAAACCATCGTCTCCGAACGCTACAAGCACACACCCACCTATCCAATAATCATCATCATTAACAACTATTGCTTAAGTAAATGATAAAATCATTAAATACACAAACCCAGAGAATCGCATCATCCCATTGTCAACCTTCCCCTATTTTTAAAAAAAAGAAAAACCATCTCCAAACCCTACATATACTCACCCGCCAATCTCATAATCATGGCCATTAAAATTCATTGCTTAACCAAATCAGAGAATCAGAATTTACACCGCCCCAAACAATCACATCATCAATCTGTCCAAACACACCACGTTGATCCACCTCATTATCCACAAATCAAACACTTCAGAATTTAAAATAACAACAAAAGAAGCATCCCTGCATCCCTGCAAATCCAACTTTTAAAGCATAGAATTTTTAAGTTTGTCAGGTCAGTCAATTTCTAGTCAAATAAGGAATATAAGGTCAATGTGAGACCGCCATTAAAAAAATAGTAAAATAACATTTTCACAAAGTTCATCATTAGTTTACTTTGCAGGTTAATGTTTATGTTTCTGACGGTTAACAGACACTGTTGGATGTCCGCAGGTTTTAAAAAATAAGTTGCCTTTTGTAAAAAGATGCGATTAAAATATTTATTTTATTCCTGCAGCGGCGGCGACAGGATTTGCACGCTGAACGTACAATTTTTTTGTGGGCTTTCAAAAATCATAAGGATTTGTTTAGTGTTTTATGTAGTGTATTCTCTTTCAGAAGTTGTGTTTATAATCATGAACTTCCCGTCACGCGCAGACACAGGGATTGAAGTGGAGGAAAGTCTGTTAAATGTCGTGACTAAATTATGTGTAATTGTCTGTTTTGCCCTGTCCGGACTGTTAACGGTATTCCCGACATCCCTGTTTGTATATTCTGCAGAAATTTTATCCGTCGATTGACGGCCAGGACGGCCTCGATGGGCCCACTCATGTGAATGATGTTTTCGAGGTTGTTAGTAAAGCATTTGTTTTATTGGTGACCCATATCATGACAAGTATAAAATAATTCTTTCCTTCAAATTCAGGAGGGACCGACCTGCAAATGTAACCTCCTTCAGGTAACCTGCCAAGGTCATAGGGTTACATTTTGTTCAACAAATGATTAACCTTTGGTTGGGTATGTAATCAAGGTATGGATGATTCTTTCCTAAAATTCAAATGAGTTTATCAATCTTATTACTTCAAAATGATTAAGGTTGGAGGGGTGTTTGACTTGGAGAATATATTTATTTTGGGTATCATAATGTTTAATTTATTTTGTTTTGTATATAAGTTGATTTAAATATGAAATTTATGAGATAATTATTTTTATTTTCAATTTTTAATGGTTTGGATCAATTTTTCCTAGAGTTATTATTGTAGTTTAGGCTACATTATGGATGTAGATGTGTCTCTTCGATTAGACTACATCTATGGTCTAGTCCTCCAATTCAACTTTCATCTCTTGCTTTTCTAAATTGACCTTTTGAACAACTTATTTGTTACTCAATTTGTGTGCCAAAAAATCTTCAAATTGAGCATCTAGGATAATGTATTTAAGGATAGCCCTAAGTCATTAGTTATCATCAAAACTTATTTACATTACATTATATAGAGACTTAGAGCTTGCATCAGCGTTTGCATTAATGGATAGTACACTATCAATGTAGGAGCATTTCAAGGGTCATGCAATCTTGCATCACCCAAAATTAAATATTTCATGTAGCTTGTTTTTTGGTTTTTTCTTTTTGTTGTATGTGCATGTTTGCACAAGTGTTATGGTTTGTGCAGAAGGGATCCTATGAAGATTTATGCCCACATGTAGGAGTATTTTGATTGCATGGTGATGATAGAGCTTCACACCCCTAAAGTTCTAGTTGTGCACATATATTTTTATCTACGTGTACACAAGTTATTTGATAACACAATTGACTTTAGAGCTTGCATGCAATGTTTTCACTTCATGCAAATGATTTTGCATATATACCCTATGACATTGTTGACTTTAGATCTTGCATATAGTGTTTCATTTCGTGCAAAGTATTTTTGCATGCACACGCTTGATTTTGTCAATGTGGCAAAGATGTAATAAACCACTAATGAGATCAAGAAAATGTTTTATGAGCTAATCATTAACTAATGAATATAATCCATGACATCTTTGAACTTGCTATTTTCTTGGGCATAGTAACTAGTTTTGATTCTTAGAAGGTGAACCAAGTGTTTATACCAAGTACCTAATTCTATTTATAACACATTAGATTCTAAAGATCAATTGGAGAATTTTTCTTTAGATACAAACACAGAGAGTCTAAGGCACCACATGAAAGGAAATTTGAAGTCATAATAACTATTTCCATATAACCCCATGAGAGAAAAATATGCAAATAAGTATTTGAAATCCACAATGCAAAGAATAAACAAACATACCATCAAGATGACATGAGTTGTACCTTGGGAAGACCCTTGTGAGGGAAAATCCAACCTCCAAAAGCACTTACACACTCAATTTATTATTTCATGAACAAAAGTTATAGTACACTTGTAGAGTCTACATGAATACTTCTAAAACACCAAGCTCCCTTGTTGCACTCCATGTGAACAAGCAAATGAGAATCATGTAGCCACACATTCCAATTCATGCTTCCTCTCCTCACTTAAATGTCCTACAAGAAATGCTCAATCAACCTTAGCCAACAAATACTTAAGCAACCTCAACAACTACTCATGTGCTTGCTTTTATAGAAATAAGCTTGCTCAAAACCAACAAGTGGTATTACATATGCCATATGTATAAATACCATGAACTTACAAAATCATGCCCCCCTCATTTTCTTTTTGGTACTAATTATTTCTAATATTAAATATGTTTTTTTCAATTTGCAACCCACATTAAATATTTATCTCAATGTTACATGCAACATATAAAGTATTTCCAAGAATGTCTAACCCATGTGATATACACATCCCTAGATTCTATAGGTGCACCAAAAATAATATTAATTTTTATATTATAAACATAATACATGGTGAACATCACACATTTTCCCAACACCACAATCTTAACAATAGAGTTGAAATTTTATCATGTTGGAGTATTTGTATGTTTGTAATATTCTTGTGAATGGGTAACTTATGATTTGTAATCTCTTATCATGCTACAAGTGAAAAATCATGTTTTTGTTTCTTTGAACAATACTTTTGTTATGTACTTTACGTGTCTATTAATTGGTTGTTCATTTGGCCCATTTTTGGTGTTACCTTAATTGGTATAAAAGCAAGTGTTTTAAGTCTTAAAAGAGGTAAGTTATTCTCTACAACTAAAACCAACCTTATTTGTGTTACATTGTGGGTGGCCTAGGAGTGAAAACAACTTAGAGAGTTGGAAGTAGAGGTAGAAAAAACAAAAGAACATTGTCTAATAATGGTGTGGACGATACATCAAGAGTCATTTAAACAAGGCTCAAATTCATTGAGACCATGTAAATATGAAAAACATTTGTGACAAAGGATCTTAGTGGACAAGAGAATGGATCATGAAGCATATAAAGGTGGTGTTATAAGTTTGAAGGATGAACTCAATATAGAAGATATATTTTTGTAGCCTGGGTGAAAGCAAGGAGCAAACTAATATTTCATCTCTTGGGCTACTAAAGAAGCTTAAATTAAGAGGAATTATTTTATTAGATCATTGAGACAAATACGTAATGCGAGTTTGAATTACTAGAGGAACCTAACCATGTGAGTTATGTTTTCATGAATTTAAAAGGGTGTGTTTCTTTGTGTTAGGACTCAATCCAAAAAAGTTGTGTTTAGGGCGCAAAATGTAAGATCTCGCAATGAGATCACATGGTCACCAAGTTAAAGGGTAAGTTCATGATTTTCAACTACACTTTGGACTTATTGAAGAAGCTCCATAACTTACACCAATTAGATACATATGTGAAGGAACACATTCAAGAGTTGTATTGATTAAATATCCACGTTGATCATGTGGAGTCCATGACATAAATAAAGTTTCTAGTAATTTAGGTGGTTTTCACACTTCAATCTAGGATGAGATTTGTTTGCTACAAATTCATTTCATAGGGGACACAAAAAAACTCACACTCATCATGGAGGATAAGTTGTCTTGTAGATAATAGAGCATTCAAAAACAAGGGTAAATGTGGAAAAGGAAAGGGGTGGAAAAAGGAAAAATTATGTGTAGAAGTAAACTATTGAATTCGATGGTAATACACAGAGCTTAAAGGATGAGTAGACCTCCAAAAAAGGTGGAGGAAGAGGAAACAAATATTGTGAAAAAGGATTTAGTGGGAATTTCTTTAGGTGTGTATGAGTAGTTCATTTTGTGTTTGATTGTTTAGACATTGTGTGAGAGCAATGTCATATAAAGAAACATTTGCATGTTACACAAGTAGAAGAAGAAATTAGTAGTGAAGTAGAAATCATTACCTTGGATGCTAGGGAAAACTTGATGATGCACAAGGTTATTCCAAAACATGTTAAAGAACCATGGCTAAGGAAGATCATCTTCCACACTAAGTGCAAGTAAAGAAGGAAGTGTTATATTTGATCATTGATGATGATGTGGATGATGAAAATGTGAATCATGAAAAATAGTAACAATACAATGCAAGTACCAAATTCAAACTCAACAATCACTCAATAAAGCTCAAGATCTATGCCAAAATAAAATAATAAACAATTATAGCATAGCAAAGACCTTGATTTTCCCCATTGTTTCTTTGATAGTAGCTTGAATGCTTGATATGTGGGTTGCACTTCAAAATAGCATGCCCATGATAACACAATGATAGTATGATAGCATGGAATTGCAATGATCAAGGATAGATAGATAGGATAGCCAAGATAATAAAAGATAGTTATATCATCTTTCCAATATAATGGGAGTGCTTGATTTATTGTGATCTTGACATTGATCTCTTGATAATGTACTCTAGCTCTTGCTTGATAATAATAATGCTCTATGGAATCATGTGTGAATATTCGAAGGGTTTTATTTAAATGATTCACTTGACATTTGATCAATGGTGGAGATTAATTGGAAAGATCAATGAATAGGAAAAATTGAGATATGGTAGGAGCTATAATCTAGTGAATAGAAAGATTAAATTAAATATTATTTAATTAATATGGAGAAGAAATGATAAGGCAATGATAAGATAAAATATGAAAAATGCATTAGTCATTTTTAGGTGTCTACAAGTGATAATTTACAAATAAATTTGTTTTCACATAGATGGTTTAGAAATTGGGGTTGAAAATTGTTACACGCCATACAAATCTTCTTGGTTGTAGAAGGAATGACAAATCCCCATGACAAAGTAATGTTAGATTTCATTTCAAATAGGAGGATATGTGGATGAATTATGGTGTGATTAGATCCCAATGGATGCATGTTATGTGTTGTTGGGTAGACCTTTGTATTACAATATATGCACACCATTAATGGAGGAAGAACAACTTCACCATCATGAAAAAAGGAAAGAAATTTTAATTATTATTGATGAAGGTGAAAGAAGAGTGTGTAGAGGGAAAATTTGTGTTTCATATTCATAAATGAGTTTCTCAAGGAGGTGAGGGACTCAAAGGACTACTTTTCACTAGTAGATAATTCCTTTGAACAAGAATAATGTTGGTATTATTTCACCCATTGATGTTCTAGAGACATGTGTTGATATTCCATCTCCATCTACTATTGTATCTGATGATGCTTATGTTGCCATAGTTTTGGCTTCTTGTGATTCAGTGCAACAAGAAATTCACTATCTTCTAGATACATCTACTTGGGATGAGTACTTGACAAACATTGCTGGTTTATTTTTTGAGTCCTACATTTTAGATTTGGGAGGCACCATTGATTGCATACATCTTCTCTTTGATGGATATAATCCTTCTTTAGTTGTTGTGAGGGAACACTTTGACTCTCTTTTTCAGTCTCTACATGATCATTCTTCATAGTTTGACATGAGTGTGGATTAGTTTGAGTAGCATTCAAAGGAGGCTTTTGTTTCTTTAGAGGAGATATATTTGTCTTTGTATTGTGCTATACAATCATTTCTAGGATATTCTAGATTTTCATCTTCTGCAATGTGGTCTAGAATACTTGTTTGGAGTGTGTCAGCTTTCAACATTGAATTGGAGACACTTGAGTAGAATTTAGAGACATCACACATCATTTTTCTTCCCTCATCTTCCTTTCAAGAATGGTAAGACATCCTGCATACCATCTTGGTCTTTTTTCTTCCTAATGGGAGAAAAGTTGTTCGACATGATTGGATCATCTTTGAAACATTCAATGTTGAGCATCTACCATCATTGAAGGAGACTATACATCGAGGTTGGTTGCATGGTCTCTCTTCTTCTCTCTTATGAAGGGGAATTTTTTCCACGTGGGGTTTTTTCCTTCTCATTCTTCAGTGAGAGCATTTTATTTTCAACTATTTTGGGAAGAAGTTTTGTCCCATTGGGTTTTCTCATTTTCTTTATTTATGAGAGATTGCATTTGTACATGGGTACCTAACATGGCCTCGTAGTTGGGACCTATCTTTGTCTCATTTGTATTTGTTTTCTCCTCCCTAAGTTTCACTTAAGCGGGGTGTTCTTGTGACTTAGGTGTTTTACCTAACTAGTTCATCTAGTAGGTCCTATTCACATGTTAATGTTTGTGTCCTAAGTCATTTAGTATCAGTTTTATCATGACAGAGGACCAAGACACTTGTCATGATCTTTTCTAATCCTATGTATCACCTTGGCTATATAACCAAGGGGTCTCATATGTAAATCATAACAATCATACAATCATAATTTATCATATACATCATTTGATAGAATAGGATTATTCTTTCATAGCTGATCTCTCTTATGTTTTCATGAATTTTGTAGATCTTGGGTGGCTATAATCTTTAACCAAATATTGCATGATGTAGATTATTCTATACCAAATCTTTCATCCCTTACATAAGGATACAATAAATCTTATCTAGAAACAAATATGATGAGAGAAACCACTCTTGGTACACAATAGAAAAATCATTTATTTGAATGAAATTATAACAGTAGGGAATAAAGAAGAATGGAATTCAAATTTGTAAAAAAATTAAAGGAAGCAAGCCTTGGAGAAATCTCCAATGTGGGTGGAAGGTATACAATCTGGTGGATATAAGGTTATTCTATTAACTTCTGAGTTTTTAGGTCAATAAGAGATTCATCTTAATGGAGTTAAAGAGAAAGAATCACTAGTTGAATGCACAAGTGGGAAATTTGTTCCCTTTTATTCCACATCCATCAATATTCCCATGATTAATAAATTATAGGATATTTTTGAAAATTAGATGTTGATCTAATATAGGCATCAACTAAGGTTTTACTTGAATAAGGGAAGGTAAGAAATTTTACTATATTTATGTTATCAAATATTTCATGCTTCATGTCATATCATGGATACATTGTTATCATCATGGGAAGCATCAAAATAAAGGTGAAAGAGTTCAAATAGTCCTTCCATAATATAATGGAATCTAAATAGTAAGCCAAGACACATGAAGAACAATGTAGAAACATCACCTTGTGTTTTAAGAAAATAATTACAAAGGGAAATTATTAGGGAACGCATGAAGTATAAATATTTGATGGATTTGATATCCTTGTTGTTGATGAATTTATCATGTCTTACATAGGGATTAGTAGACAACTTATTTTAGACACAATAAAGCATAAGGTATGTGATGAACTCTATGTTGAGAAACCTAAATTCATTATGTGTGTTCAATGGTTGCATTCCATGGGTGGCATTATAAAGAATTAGCATAGTATGGAACTTCATAATATGTCATCAAGATAATTATCAAATAAAATATTTCAACAATCCATAGAATTAGAAATTGGTGGTAAGAAAGCCATCGTCATCCCTTATTTCTTAAAAAAATATTTGAGTATAAGCCACCATCAACTTTGTGTTAGCAAGGGATATAGGCACAAGACATCTTTCAAAGTCCTTATGGGTCACTGTGAGTTTTTCATCATGTCATTCAAACTATTTAAGGCACCAACCACTTTCCATTTCAAGGTAAATCATGTGTATTCAATGACTAGATGAGAGGCTTTATTTTCATAAATTGTAATGATTTGTGGATGTGTAGTAGACCATGAAATGATCATCTAAGGAACCTAAAATTGATCATTTGAATTTTAGATCCATAATATCTATTTGTCAAAAAAATTAAGTGCAAGTTCACCTACATTAATGTTCTAGGCTTGGGCCATACTATTATTGCTCCAAGAATGCAATAGAATAAGAAGAGAACTCATTTTCTTCTAGTTTGAGATTTCTTTGCTAAACTAACCCCATTGATGAGATTCTTGAATTTATGTAGCCCTGATAGAAGGGTTGTTAAACAATTCTTACATGTAGCAACGCCCTCCACTGACATGACAAAAAGGATATTTTTGAGGGATAGAGCACAAGGAGTATTTGATAAGTGTAAGAAGGTAATCAACTCATGTAACATATTCTCCTTTTCATATTTATTGCATCCAAGTGTGGTAGGATGTGGCATTTCAGAAGAAAGCACGGGGACCATTTTTATGTAGAAATGGAACACCAATAGAATTAAGTATGATAATTTGAAAGAGTTAAGAAAGGGTTTTTCTAGTTATGATAGGGAGAATATGTCCATTAGGTCTATTTTGGTGAAACTCAAACCTCACTTGGTTTATGAAAATTATGGATTAATTACTCTAATCAAAATATTCAAACCAAATAATAGTTTTGTTACATACTCAATGCTACATATCAAGGCTAGTGATAGAGAGAGAAGACTTTCCAGTTACTATCAGTAGGGATTATTTTATTTGATAGGTGTTGGGTTTATCCCTAGTATAAGTTATTAGGCACCAATAATTGTACAAACATAAATGGTTAATAAGAGGGTAGAATTTTTTTTTAAGGAATATATTTTAGAACAAAAATCAACAAGGGTTATACAATTTAATTTAAAAGAGTGTGGTCACATTCCCCAACATCTAAATTTTGGCATGATTTCATTCATGGAATTATTTTTCCATGAAGCACTAAATCATATTGATTTCATGTTCACATATAGAAGGGCAATATTCATGAGGATAAAATTCCATCATGATCATAAGGGTTGTAAGATAAAAAGGGTAAACAATCATAGAATATCTAGTTCATTAGAGAAACAAACCTACAAAGGCTACTAGTAATGAAGAATCATGTGACCTAGAACACTCTAAAGTTAAATTTATTGTGGATGATTTTTTTTGGGAAGGGAAGACTTGTAATGTCCCCTTTCAATCAATTTGTGTTTATGGAACAAAGGGCCAAACCCTATCTCCAATGACCTAAGACATGTCTTAAGAATGGTTTGCCACCATTCCCCATATGCTTACCAATGTGTTAGAAGTGGAAAATGTCTCAAAAATTCTATGTGGGGTGTTTCTAGTAGTATCTATATGTGTTTATAGGTTATTATACTTTCAGATTTCATCACCTTGGAATGAATTTTTGTCTAATTCCAACTTCTTCTTGGTTCCTACTAGACTCTTAGACTTTTCCACCTAACATACATTTTTTCTAAACCCCACTCTTTCCTTTACCCTTATCAAACATTTAAATTTTTCCCTATAAGCATGACTTCCCTTCAATTCCCAGCCCCAACTTATGGCATGTGTCATGTAGTATCCATGACCCCCAAACTCTGACATTCTTTCCAATTTACACTATTCACCTTACCTACCTCTTGATATGACATAGAAGTGCCATTAATGCCAAATTTGACTATGCAACTTCCCATAATGGTTTTCCCACCCAAAAACATTGTTTTAGATTAATGGGTGTAAATTCACATGTACACATAGCATTGGATGTGAAAATTACATTTTTTTTATTAATGTGCTAGTTGAGGGTGGTCATCATTTCAACAGATTTTGTGGGCTCTTCTCCACCTTGGACACTAAAAATAAAACACACCATTAATGTTGATGATGTTTGTGTAAATTTATTGGTACATTTGAAGGTTATCAAGAGTGAACACATCCATTTGAAGGATCATTAACTATTCTACACACTGAAACCCTAGCCAACATTATTTTGAGCACTAGTTTTTGAATAGTAATATCTGAGGATGAAAACAATTAAAATTGTAGAAGACTAGTGTAAAAAACCCTTTGGTTTCCTAGGAATGAGGACAAAACCATTTTACCTAGTAGGTTAATCTTACCCAAAGGTAAAGTGTGTGAGCTTCAAGGTTTCAGATCTTTATTTGTGTGGAGTTACATAAGATTTCTATTGTTGCAAGGTCGAGTAAGATATTGTTAAATCATTAGAGCTACTATTGTAGTATTGCAATGTATTTTAGATTAGTTTAATTTAATTTCACAATGTTAGTTTTGTGTCATTTTGTTGTTTGTTGTGGGTCTTGTGTATACAAAATTATGCAACTATATCCACTATTGTGCAACATGTTTTGTGATTAGTTATCTGCCAACTTCATTTATTGGTAAGCCAAGTGTATTATAGACACATTTGATATATATAAAATGGGGGTTTTGATGTTTACCTATAATCTAGTATCTTCATTATTTAATTTGGGTATTAAGGTTGATGTAAATATATGAAAATATATCAAGATTCTCTTTAGTTGAGGGTTAAATATTTAATATGTAGTCTATATTCTATTTGTGAACTTGACTACTAATATTAGGGTTTACTATTAATCATGCAAATGTAAAGTAAACTTATGGGTTGACCAATTTTTGGTATAGCTAATTAGAGTTGTTAATTTAGGGTAAAATATTAAATTTTGAAGTATAATACTAGGTCAATAATGATCTTGAGTCAACATAAATATAATCTAGTTTTTTCTAAGGTTGTGGTTTTAAATATTTAAACCCAAAGTATATATTCTAATATAAAACTTAACTTCTAAAGGTTTTCATTAAATATTTCCATAATGTTTTCCCTAGGAAGTTACAAAAGAGAAATACAAAAGCATCACCTACTAATTTAGCAAAACAACTACAAATGCACGATATTTAGAAACAAATGTAGGTTGATATTGTTGATGGGTTTAGTATCATTGTTGTTGATAAATTCATCATGTCACACACTTGGATAAGTAGACAACTTAATTCAACCATGGGAAAGTGTAAGGTATGTGGTGAATTCTCTATGGGAAAAATTAATATAATTATATGTGCTCAATGGATATATTCCATGAGTGATTGCCTATAGAATTCTCAATCTAGAAAGGTAATGTTTAGTTTTTAAGGATAATATATGGTATTTGGAGGCACCTCTAATGGAACTCTTGGAGTAGTCATGGATAAACAAAATTTTAAAAGGAAATTTTTTTTGGACAACAAGAAGCATGGTGATGGAAGTCATGTATATTATCTATTTTTATGGTGAGCATTCCCTTACCACTTCTTATTCCTCAAATAAAGATTTGAAAACAAGCTACCAAAATATTTGAGTTTGCAAGGAGTATACACACAACCTCTTTCAATTATCTCATACTTCACATTGATTTCTTGATCAAGCTATCCAATTTGAACAATTACCCTATTGATTTAAACTTCAGGATGAAATAAGTGGATAAGAAGAGGATTCAAATTTTTATAGTTTGGGCATTCTCTACTACACTAAATTTGTTAAGAATACTATTTATCCTATACATTAATAATAGAAAGGTTCATAAGGGATTCTCACATACAAACACCCTTAACCAACAAGGCAAAGAAAGGAGTTGTTGTATGAATGAATAAAATATAAGTAGCTAATGATCATATTGAGAAGGGAATTGGTTCATGTTTATATCCTTTATTTCATGTTTCTCACATCTAATTGTAGGGGAATGTAATATTTTAGAAGAGGTTATGTAGGCCATATTAATACAAGAGGGTCACTCCATAAAAATTAAGAGCATGAAGTTTAAATATTTAAAGGTGGATCCCCCTATGTATGATGAGCAGGTTTTTTTCATCATCTATGTTTTTAGAAAATTCATAGATTCTATTTATAGTGAATGTGTGCTAGAGGTAAATTACAATGGATTAAGGGTCTTCTTCAATCAACTTGATTGGAAAGAAGAACAACATGAATGGGTAATAAAAATCCAATTTTATGATTATGATATAGAATACATGAAGGAGAAAAATATTTTTTTGTTGATGACTACTCTATGCTACCACTTCCTTTCTCTCGTGATGCTACATTTGGTGGTTGGAAGATTTCCATCATGGGAGAATATTCCAAGAATACCTTGATTGCTAACATCATAGATAGAAAGACAAAGAATAACCAACACATGCTAGTAGATGGTCCTATTTGATAGGAGAAAAAAATCTCTCAAGTGTTGGGTTCTAAGATAAAATAAAATATTTTAGAATCTTTGTACAATACCACCAATGAGATACTCTAGATCCAATAATTCTAGTTGTATATGTCAAGTATTATCATGGAGGAAATTTGGAGAGGAGGATCTCAAACACATTAGAGGGAATATCACCCACCAATAGAATAAATGAGAGCATGAATTTCTAGTAGTTTTCTTGCAACCATTGCTTACTTATCAAAATTGGAATAGTTTGTTCATAGGCTTCATCTTGTTCTTCCCAAGGTGACATAGCTAATTATCATTGAGGTGATTAGGCTATATGAATCACCTCAATATTGTTTATGATATATGTAGCATGATGGTCAACTTATCTTAGCAAAAAATATTCTATGTGATAGATGCAATACTCAATTCTGATGTAAGTTATCAACTAACAAAAGATAGAAAAATGAAAATAGTGAATAAGTGGACAATTGAACCTTAGTGGAAAGATATTTTAGAACAAAAATCATCAATTTTTATAAGACTTCATTTAGAAGAGTGTCATCACATCTCCCAACATCTATATCTTAGCATGTTTTCATTCATGACATTGTGTATCTATAAAGCACTAACTCACATTGATCTAGTGTCCACAAATAGAATAGTGCAACTCATATTAGATGATTATCACAAGGATTAAATACCTGAAAGTAGATCCATCATAGAATATCTAGTTCAATGGAGTGACTCACTTACAAAGGCTACTACTAAGGAAGTATTCGGTGACTTGTATATTCCTAAAGTTGAATTACTTGAGGACAATTAATTTTGGGAATGAATTTTAATCAATTTATATTTGTGGAAAAAAGGAACAATCACTATCTCTAGTGAGATAAGCCAAGACCTACCAATGTGTTAGAAGCAGTAAATGCGTCAAAAATTCTAAGTGTGAGATGTTTATGGTTGTATATTTAAGTGTCTATAGGTTTTCAAACTTTCAAATTTCATCATTTTGTCATGCCTTCCATCTAAATTTGACTTCTCTTAGGTTTATGCTAGATTTTTGAGCTTTACCATATTGACATGATTTTTTGCCCAATTTCACTTCTCTATTCCAATCAAAGTACTAGACTTATCCATCCTAGCATCCCTTTCCCTTGCCTTGTTGGAGAGTTAAGCTTCCTCATATCGATATGCCTCATCTTCAATCCCCAAAAAGTGGTAAGATTCGTGTGATACCCTGACCCCCAAACTTTTAAATTCTTTCCTTTTTACATTGTTCACCTTACCTACCACCTACATGATCGAGAATGTCATTAATACAAAATTTTACTACACAACTTTTCCAAAAGAGATTTCCCTACCTAAAAAACCATTATTTAAAATTAAGGGCACAAACTTATGTGTACATATAGGATGATAACAACCATGTTTCATTAATATAATGATTGAGGATTGGTTACCATTTTAGAGTTTTTCACAAGATCTTCTTTGTCCTGCATACATAGATCAAAGGAGACCATTAATGATAATGACATCAAGGGCCAACAACAATATATCTCTTTCCTAGACTATTAGAATATGCCAAAGGAGATATATTTCTAGATCTTTCATTATTGAAGGATTACACATTCTTATCAAAACCCAAAACCATAGAAAAAATAATTTTGAGCACTAGTGTTTGCACAATTATATTTGAGGATGAAAAGCCTCAAAATTTTAGAAAACCAAAGGACAAAACCCTTTTAGTTTCCCAGGCACAAGGAAAAAAAATCCTTTTAGTTGGTAGGATGATATCAACAAGAGGTTGCACATGAGATTTCATAGTCACACAATCTTAGCTTCATCAAGTAGTATATTTTGCATATACTATGTGTATTCCTCATGTTATTGTTGTATCAATGTACTAATGTGTTTCAAATTAGTTTAATATAATTTCACAACATCAAGCTTGTGTCATTTTTTACTTGTTGTGAGTCATATCCATAATAGTTTATGCAGTTATTATGTTGTTGTGCAACATATTTTATGATTATTCATCTGTCAACTTCATATATTTTTAAGTTGAATGTATTTTAGACACATTTAATATTTAAAAAGGGTTTCAATGCTTACCTATAATATAGTAGCTTCATTTATAAATTTGGGTATTGATGTTGATGTAAATTCATGAAAGGAAATATGGATTCTCGTAAGTTTAGTGTTAAATATTTAGATTTGTCTATATATCCTTAAAATAATTGCTAGGGTTATTACCATGATTAATGTATAAATTGTAAAGAAAAAATGGGTTTTTTTCTAAAAATAGTTAAAGTGTCTAAATCCAATTTTAAAATAATATTTGCAAAAGGGAAATACCAATTTACTTGCATTAATATTTATCTCAGACCTTATTACATCTTATTTTTAATATTATCTATGAAATTTGTAATAAGATTATTGAATTTTATGTTATCATATTTTTTTTCATTTCCTCTAATTCCTTGCACCCTTTATATGTAACCAATTGGAGGTTAAATATAAGATCACTACTACTCTTTGATTATGATGATTATAGTGTAAGATTATTGTCGTGTTCCCTTCTCAAGTGTAAGATTATTGCCGACTCTTAGCCTATTTCCATCATTTTTACCATAGGCTAATGGGGTGGTAAAATGATATATAATTAAATAATTAATTTTAAATTGTTACAAAATAACTTTACATTATATTTTAAAAAAGTAACTTATGTTTAAGTATTTTAAAATGTTATAAATGTGGTTGAAAAGTGTCATTGAGACCAAGATCCTACAAGTGGTTATTTTAAAGGACACTTTTAATAATTTTACAACTTTAAGAGAAAAAGTAAAAATATAATATAATATATATCATATTTCCTTGAAAAGTTCTATAAGAAGGATTGGTCTAAAAAAGAGGTCTTTTTGTTCATTTTATCAATTTCTTTCTTTGAGAGAATGAACTAGAGTTCATTTTTGTGTCTGAGGATGGAAAACTTTTGACAAGCTAGTTTAAGGGAAGAAATTCTCCTAGCCATTAGATTAATTCTACACAAGTATTATTATTGTGCTAATAGTTGTTGACAATTTTTAACTTACAGTTATTTAATTAGAGTGTGGAATTTTTATGGAACAATTTTTCTGGTGTGATTTAGTTTTCAAGTGTGGTGTTCCATACTTTATTACTATTCATTATCCTTTATTGAGTCATATAACTTCATATATTGGTTACACTTGTAAATATATTGGTATTTTATTACAAGTCATACTAATCTTTTTCTCAATGTAGTTCCTTGAATTCATTATTTTTTAAGGCCATATAATTTTTATATATTATGTCATAATATTTTAGACCCTAGTTGTGCCATTGTTGGGGGTTTCAACATTGGTTGATTTATCAATATGACTAGACACAACTTTTATGAGTGGTGAGCCTCAATATTACCCTCATCAAATGCTCATTTTCACTATTTCTATGTGCATTTCACAAACATTCACATCCTCGGAATAACTAATTTTATTAATACTTTGCTAAAGAACTGACCAGTTTTAAAATGTATGTTGTCTATTAAATGATTATATATTAAAAAATGGTTATTTTCATAGTAATATAGTATTTCCTATCTTAGCTATAATGATTGGCACACTCATGAGTGTTCAAGTCTAGTAAATGATTAAAAAAATTAACCACTTGCCCATGGCAACCAAGATCTACATCTTGTAGCCATGGTTGTAGCTTACTTGCAGCCATGACTATAGCATGCTTACAACCATGATTGTAGCTTCCACAAAACCAAAGAGTAATACACTAAAATGTAGCCATGGTTGTAGCTTACTTGCAGCCATGTCTATAGCATGCTTACAACCATGATTGTAGCTTCCACACAACCAAAGAGTAATACACTAAAATAAACTAAGGAATGGAGAGTTCATATATAAATGGAAAGCATTGAAATTTCAAATAATAGATAGAACCCACATGAAATTGAATGATTTAATCTACTCATCCTTTTTTTCTCAACAAAATTATTCTTATGAGCATGTGTAAAAATATTGTATTTTTCTAATGGTAATGTGTTCTGAGAGTTATTTTTCTAATATGACTATTATTTCTAAATAAAGAGTACATCCTCCTCTTATGCATTCAAGAGTAGTGTGATGGATGCAACAATAGTTATGTAATACAATATAATAAGGACAACAAATAGGGAAAATATAGAAACCAATATAATCTAGGGTGATACCAAAATTAGTGGATATATATCCTAGATGAATGTAATAAAATTTGTTGAGTTTAATAGAAGATTGAATTTTTGTCTCATGGTTCCTTTCATATCTAATATATGAATATTTGAAATATTATACTTTAGTCACATGTTTACTCAGAGGAAGAGATGAAGACATAGTTTTACTGAAGTAAGGGCCCACTTGAGGTGGATTGTGACTAGGTCTCTATCTCGGTTAGCATATATTCCTCCACTTTCAATTCAAAGCATACTTTAATTGTAGTATCTTAGTGATATTCATCAACTTGTAGCATCTACATCAACTTAAAAATTCTAATGTTTAATTTCTAATTTGTGCTAAAAATATTTCCACATCTAGAGTAGATTCCCTTTGTGTAGCAAGCATTTACTTTCCTATTTTATGAGCTTTATTTCTTTCATTGTATACAAAATTAGAGCCTCAATCTCCTAAGGCTCCAATATATATATTACTGACACCATGTCAATAGATGCATCCTTAGGTTGACATGTAAATAAAGTATTATCATGAACCAAATGGTCTCTTTATTAGAGGAAAACCTATCTATCAAGTTATGTGTGATCCTTTGTTTCCCTAGCTTTAATTTGGAATTGATTGTGCTCATCATTTTTAGCACCATTATTGAGATGGTGTCAAGCTTTTGAATTTTAAGATTTTGAGACAAATTACACTATTTTTCTTACATTACAAATTAATTTTTGACAATATAGGATTATAAACCAAGAGAATAAATATTTTTTCTTTTACTAACATTGTGCAAAAATTCAAGATCATTTAGCTCTAGAATAATTACTTTCAAAAAAGAAGAGACCACTTGGGATGATTCCTTCCATGAGTTAGTGAAATTCCAACAATAACTACCCAAGGTAAAGTATCTATACCCATTAAGGAAGCTACAACCAAAGAAATCATAGTTGAAGCATTAGACCCAAGGGTAGGGGAATGCATTTATCATAGCAAAAGGTAAGTCCCCAAAATTCTTCCAAGAGGAAGCTATTATCCAAGACTTAAAAACATATTAGTCCATAAGCTATTTCCCAAAGTTCACTACCACACTATATAATCCCCTATAACCCTATTTTGAGAACATTTATCAAATCCCTCTCTAATAACCAAACTCGTTACAAGAAAATCTCTAAGGTCTATTTTAGTTTGGCACATAATTACTAAAAAGTATCTCAAAATAATCCTACTGAGCCCTCCAACTTTTAATTCCCCATTTCTAACCAAGAAGGGCAAGCTACAATTTAAAAATATTCCACCCTTTATCTTGCCAAATTTCCATGGCTTAGTAACCAAAGATTGATAGATACAATATTGTCAGAGTTTGATGTCCTCTACAAAATACATGATTATGCCTCATATTCCTAGCATTTAATTTTGTTCTAAAAAACTCTTAAAGATGCTATCTTAAGATGGTTCGTGAGACTACATAGATGTATTTTAGCTGACTGGAAGACCATGAGGGAAAAATTATTGCTCAAATATCAAGACTATTATAGAAGTAGGGATATGTAGGAGGATGAAATATTTAGAATGACACAAAAGGAGGATGAACCATTAGAGGAATACATATATTTTTCTTGCATAAATCTAAGAAAAAATGACTCTCTCTTGAGTCACTTAAAAGTCATATTTTATGAGGGGAGCCAATAAAGAACATGTAGATGTTGTAGACCTAATTGGTGGGGGTCACAAATCTTAGTTTTAATTTGATGAAATTTGTATTATATGCAAAAATTACTCAAGTTCAACCATGAAGAAAACCCATAGCAACATAGCTATACCTTCTATAAATATTGTTGTAGGAATTTTATAAATGAGACTTAGCAACTTAAACAAGTATATAAAGAAAGACATCATCAATCACATGGCCACCCAATCAGATACATTATATTTTTAATAAGATAAGAAGAAGCAAAGGTGATATTGAATAATAATTTCCCACATTGTTAGGGAAATAAGTTTGATTGTAATTACAAGAAAGAAGGTAGCCAACCTTCTGGAAGAGAAGCAAGGAATGCAAGAATTCAAAGTACTAGCTCAGATGAAGATGGGAAAGTCCTCTATGTGGCACAAAGGAGATAATATCCACCAAGATAAGGTATGTGTCAATAACCTTTATCCTTTAATTCTCCATATTCAACTGTATTTACTGTTAAAAAGGTGTGGGACAACTAAGAGGAGGGGTGAATCAATTGTCACCAAATTTAAACTCAAAGCTTCAAACACTTATCAACTTTACAACCACACTGTTATGTTATTAAGTATGAACATGAAATGTAGATAACAGAAAGAAAAATCAACACAATGAACACCAGATTTTATGTTGAAAACCCAATAAGGGAAAAGCCACGATGAGGATTAACTCACAATATAAAGTGATAGCAAAACCGAATACAAAGGCTCACTACCAAGGGCTCACTGCTCGAATACAAAGGCTCACTGCCTACAAAAAGGACTCGATGTCCAACAGGGAGGCTCACTGCCTACTGATACAAAAGATATCAAAAAGATCCACCACAACAATTTACACACATCCACAACCTTGATTAGAAGATTGTAGAAACCTTCAGCTCACTACTTTCAAGAATCTAACACAATGAAGTATTGCTGCCTCAACTCACTTTCACACAATTCTACTCTTCACTTGTGGCTTACTTCATTACTTTGCATCATCTAAACCTTCACATCTCGACTTGCATTTATACCATCTTTAACCTTAGAAACTTTCTCCAAGGTCGGGCACATATGCTTCATTTCATAAATTCAAATTAGGTCGGCAACTCAACATTCCCAGGGTGGAAAAGAATGAGAGTGGACCAATTAAACACTTAACCAAGACCAAAAGCAACGCCTCAAGATCAACCACATGCTTCATTAATTAAATTTTAATTCTTCATATGAAGTGTAAACACCAAGTCGTCCAAACCTAATGAAAACACAAACGGACATTGAATTACATGCTTTCCAAGATAACACACAGACGATGTAACACACTTCATCATGCACGAGAAAACATCTTAGACACTTCTAGATACATCCACAACAGGTGTAACAACCTTTGAACACATAAATCTTTCCAGTAGTCCATCCAGACTATGCAAACTCACACAACAACTTCGAGGCTTGACTTCCATAGCACCAAACCTCGAATATTTATGTCAAAACGTAGAGAACATCATTATAAGACATTCTAGATCCACAAAACCTGAAACAAAATAGTGGAGGACTGCGGAGTAGAAACATTTCTCTGAGTCCACAGAAAACCAACTCTACGAAAATAGTTCACACATCAGTGAACACAACTTTCACCTATCATCAAACCAACAACAACAAATTAGGAGATATCACCATCAGATCGCCAACAGTAAACCTTCAGATCTGCACAAGCATAGGATCAACACAGGAGAAATGCGAAGCACATTTTGAACACATACATAACTCTGACTTCACTCTTTATTAATTTTCTCAAAAACACTTGGTAACCCATCATTTCAACACATTTGCAACATCATAAGGATATCTCCATGTACTCACAACATCTTAACAATATCTCAACTATACATGCACAATCTGCAACATACTAAGCTGTGTTGACATCAATAACAAAACTAATGACAACACCACTAAACTTGCTCATACTTGCAACATTTACAAATTATAGCAATTGGTATAATGCATCATTAAATTATTTGCCACCACAAGCCTAGAAAAACCAAATGCCACCACAAAACTAGATAGGATGACAAGTAACATAGCAACCACAACCATGTATAAACAAAAATTCTATAATCAATAGTGGAAAGAACAAAATAATCCATGGCAGTAGGAATGAATGAGGAACCACTCATGGTTCAACCCAAATATTAGTTTCCAACAACAATCGCAACCTCTGAAGCAACAATTGACTCTAATGCCAAATATTACTACTCTTAACCCACCTAGAGCCACATGAATACCAACTCAACATACACCTAACCAAAATAATAAGTTGGTTAATACAACATATAATAATAAAATGTTTTAATACCCAACCTATGTGATTGAGGTGGGTGATGTGCAATTTCACTCAGGAAAATTACTTTCTACCCCTACCACTCCAATAATTACATAGATCCCTATAGAAAATATAACCTAATCCTACAAATTATAAGTCACCTAATCCTAAGCTATGAATAATTAGAATTAAAACCACAATCCATAACCCTTTATTTCATAAGAGATTACAAACACAAAAGCCAAGTTTGAAGCTACATTCACATTCATAGGGAAACTACAAAAAAATAGTGTCAAAGTTCTCCTATTCTAAGCAATTAAAGATGTCCCCATATATACAAAGGATGTTATATATTTATGCCTTAAGAAACCTATATGGAAGCGAAGGGACTCAAACTATCCAAGTCATTGGACAACTTGTTGCTATCAAGCGTAGGGATGTTGTAGCTCCCAAGCACATTGACCTAGGCAATCCAGTCATAAATTCCCATTATCAATAGTAGTCTCATATACAAAAATTTGCTTGACTTAGGAGTGACCATAAAATCTATGATAAAAGAAACCATGCAAACCTTAAAATTCATTAATATTTTTCTTACTCCCATGATGATGCAATTAATGAACAAATCAATTAGGGATTAGAGTTTTCTAATTCAAAATGAGCACCCAATATATTTTGGAAGCCACAAAAATTAGAGAGATAGAAAAAGGATCCTCAATCTATGATGAGGGAATTTTAGCTCTCATGCATGCATTTCAGATAATACTTTATGGGTGGAAATTTTATGCTTAAAGCATACCACATTAGTTTTAAGTACTTCTTGAGTTAAGATAAACTCAATGAATGACAAAAAAGGTAGGTAAAAAAAATTCAATCTTATGGCTTTAACATTGAATATGTTAAAGGTGAAAAGAACATAATAGTAGACACCTCATCAAGAAATACAACTTTATAATCTATGAAATATATTTTGGTTGATTGGAAGGTTCACATCTTAGTAGATATTTTAAGAATGCATTTACCACTACTGTATCGAAAGGAAGGTTGGAAGTGATAGGTATGAGGTGGCCGATGAACTCATTTTCTATACTATTATAGAATCCATATTGTCTTGAATCTATGATGAAAGGTAAGATTTGAAGAGAAGTATATGAAACACCTTTAGCTAGTCATCCTAGGTACTTCTAGATATATAAGCATATTTAAGAAATATTTTCATGGAAGGAATTTTAGGATGATGTCCTTAAGCACATTAGGGAGTGTCTTGTTTTTTAGTATAATAGGATGGAATAAATATTTCCAATAGCCTTATTGCAACCCCTAATCATTCCTAAACAAAATTGAGAAATTATTTCCATAAAATTTATTATTAGACTTCCCAAAGTGCAAGGTAAGGAGTGTATCTATGTTGTGGCGGATAAACTCACAAAGTATTCCAACTTCTTTGTCATTTTCTTTAGATTATAAAGCACGTTAGGTTATTGTTTTTTTAAAGAAGAATTTAGGCTCCATGGTTTGTGTACAAATATAGTAAGTGATGGAGATAGTAGTTTCCTAATCTTATTTTGGGAAAAACATTTCAATTTGATAGGAATCAAGCTTACCCCCAACACTAGGTACCACCCCAAAAAAATGGTTACACTAAAATTTTAAATGAATGGTGAAATGATACTTAATAAATTATGTTATAGGTCATCAAAATACATGGATAAAATCGCTCTATTTGGGAGAGCATTATTAAAATACCACCTATTAAATGTATATTAGTATAATGTCAATTATGGATTTTGATGAACATGAGACTCAAACCTTTGTTGACCTTGTTATTTTTTACAATAGGATTCTAGGAGCCAAAGATTTGGTTTAACAGAGTCAAAATCTCTTAAAAACTCTCAAGGACAACCTCCACCATGCACAAAATCAGAAGAAGATATATGCAAATCAACATCATATTAAGTATACTTTTGATGTTGGTGATATGGTCTTCTTGATATTATAGCCTTATAGTCAGTTCTCTCTTTAAAAGAGTGTAGTAGTGAAGCTCAAGCCCTATTTTTATGAATTGTATGTAATCAAGCAAAGGATTAGAGAAATTTCATATAATTTAAAACATTTTGAGTAGAGTAAAATTCACAATGTGTTTCATGTGTCTTCCCTTATAAGGAACTTGGACATCATGTCACACTATTAGTTGAGCTACCTCCCTTGGATGATGAAGGGAAGTTGACATTGGTTCCTACAGAATTGTTGACACCAAAGAACAAAAACTAAGAAGCAAGAGCATAAAAGAGTATTTGGTCTCTTGGAAGGATCTTCCAATAGAGAATGCCACATGGAAAGGTGATAATTTTTTTAAACATCTCAATTTGCAATTGCTTTTGGGCAAGCAATTTTGGGGGAGAGGACTATCATTTCCTTTTTTCTAACATAAGATAATTGAAGACTCTTAGCTTATTTAATTATTTCATATGCTAAAAAGGGTGGTAAAAGGGGAAATACTTGAATAATTAAATTTAAGTTGTCAAAAAGTAACTTTACTTTATATTTTGAAAATGTAACTTATCTTAATTATTGAAAAAGTTTGTTATGAGTGTAGTTGAAAAGTGTTGCTAGAACCAAGGTCCATAAAGTGATTATTTTAAAGGACACTTTTAATAATTTTGACTTTGAGGGAAAAAGTAAAAAAATAATACAAAAGTATACTATATTTCCTCAAAAATTTATATGAGGAGAATTGATTTAACAAAAAGTCTTATTGCTCATTTTATCAATTTCTTATTTGAGAGAATGAACACAATTTCTTTTTTGTGTGCTTGAGGATGAAAACTCTGTCATTTTAAAGATGAAAATCCTCCTATCTATTAGAGTAATTTAACATAGGGAATACCATTATGCTAATAGTTATTGAATATTTCTAGTTTAGAGTTGTTTGATTGTGGTGTGAGATTTTAGGGAATAAAATGAATTCTGTTGTGATTCAATTTTAAATTATAATGTTCCATTTTTTATTGTTAATCATCATCTTTTACTAATCAAAAGATTGTAGTCTCAAATCTGATAGTCAAACATCAAATTTGATTATTAAATACAATCAACAAAATATTTCTACGCCACAAACAAAACAAAATACATACACTTTTTTATCAATTTAAAAATCATATTTATATAATCTTAATTTCTTAATCTAAAATAATTTATACATTATTACTCTCATATTTATTTACTCTAAACCTAATTTAGAAGAAAAACAAATTTTTATTTCTTTTTAATAATTACACATACACAAGTCGAGTAGATCCATTACAACCACTTTAGGGGATTAACATGGGGAATTTTCCTTCTTGAATAATGATCCCCACTTAATGGAGCTCCATTGTATTTATGCTTAATATCCAATTTAATAATAAAATTCCAACATTTAGGTTCTTGGTAAAAATGTCAGTCCTTAAAATATATTTTTTTAAGGGTAAGGAGACAAAAACAACTATTCCCAAATACTTGATGGATGTCCACATGCTCTTGGAATTAACGTAGAAGATTCCTTTTAAGTGACCTTAGTATGACATCATGTTGCACATAATAATTTTATTTAGACCTAAGTCTAGGATTATCTATGTAGGATATGCAAGATATGCAAGTTGCATTAGACCTTTCCCCTTTGTTTTATGTCTATTTTAATAAGTATTTTTTTATATTATTTGTATAGATTAAGTTATATTGCATAAAAAAGAGGTAGAAAGGTATCACATTTTAAAATTTATGTAAGTAAAGTTTTAAATGAAACTATTAAAAGATTGAAACAAGAATAAGTAATTAAATCATTAAGTAGTAATAGTTGTAAATCTAGTAGGACGTGGAGGAGGGCATGATTATTAGGTTTGTTTTAGTCATTGAGAAGGTCTTGGTCACTAAAAATTGGTTTCCAATTCACATGGTTCCTTCTTCATTATCTTTTTTTCTATTTGATGATTGAGTCTCATTAATGGTGTAAGAAATGATCAAATCTAAGGAAAAAATTTGTCATTGTTTGGCCAACCAAAAGCATCTCTATCATGAGGTTATGAAGTAGTAGAAGGTAGGTGAGTTTGCAAAGACTAACTATGAATACTATGACCTTGTGATCTACATGGAGGTGGTGAAGAACTGTATGAACCATGAGATTCATATCTATGAGTATTATGAGTACATCCACATTGATGCCCTCATGAGCAGATTGAACCTTATGGGAGGAAGAGGTTGTTGGGACTCTACTAACTATACAAGGTGCATTATCTTGATAGTCAAGATACAAATGTAGATGAGAAACTTTATTAGCCTACACTTGTATCTACATGAGAAGAGTGGAGTAAATCATGGATTTAATATACATAGAGAAATGGATATCAATAGAAGCTTCTAAAAAGATATTTAAATTTCTATTTTCCCAATTACTATATAGAATATTCACTTTGAAAGTATACCAAATCTAGTTGAATATAGTAGGAATTTTAGAATAATCCCCCAAAACAATCATATGCCATGATTTTTTTTGGGGTCTAAAAGGTTGAAAGAATTTGTAGATCTTCCAAGTAGATTAGGCTCTAGTTAAAAACTAGAAAAGATGTTTGGTAGTTTCATGGTGTCCATTAATAAAGGGACAACAAGGATTGAATACACTTAGTTATCTCAAATGAAATTCATATTAGTAAAATAGATTCTCAACCTTGCAATTACATGAGGTTACTATTTATAGTAAGCTTACATTTGAGCACAGTTTGACGCAAAATTTTCCCCAAATCTTTGAATTGGCTAAATAGGCACACTCATAAAGTTTTTTCGCAAGATCATGTTTTCATTTTTTTCATTTTTCAAAGTCTAGTTTAAAGGACTTAGAAAAATTTTGGGGCTCGAAATTGGTTGTAACCAGTGAAGTGGGTTATAGTTTGATAGATAGCTTCCCAAGATTTTAGATGGTTCAAACAATTCGTCAATCAGACACCCATATCACTAGTTATGGCCTTCGAAAGTTGGGTCTCCTAAAATGGGAGATGTGAAAACGTGTTGGACACATAAATGAATTATAAAGGGGTTACACATGATGGTGTGTATTTTGGCACATCACAGGCATATATGATTGGAAATAAGGATTGGTGCCACTTTTTAGGTGGTTTTAGCTCACGATTTTGTAATATTGTTTGACAATTTCATGTATTGTATCCCCTATATATTAGGTGCATGAGATGGATGTTGTGTGTAAGAGTCTTATAACTATTGAGTTTCCTCTGAATCTTTGGTTGGTGATACTCCTATGAGAAAGCTTGCTCTGTAAGTATATTATAATCTTGTTGAATTCTAAATAATATATTGGGTGGCTTTTGCAGTGTGGGATTTCTCTCTTGAAAGGGGTTTCCTAGAGTAAATCAATGTGTTGTGGTTGTTGGTGTGAATAAAGTATTGTACCTAGTTAATTCTTTACTAGGGACTTAGGGGACTTAGTTCACATGTTAAGTTTACTTAGGATATAAGCTTTCTTCTAGAAGTCTTAGTTGTCTTATCTAGACTTTACATTATCCTAGGTAGTTATGAGTTAATTGTCTCATATGATAGGATTAAGACATTTGTCATGATCTTGTCTAATCTTATCTCTCACCTTGTCTTTATAAGCAAGGCATCTCTAACATACTTTTCATCTTGATTGTATTGTAATTCTTGTTTGGTGGAATAACATTTTTCATGGTTGCTTCTCTCTATTGCTTGTGGAGGTTATATGGTGTTGTAGATTGAAGATTTTGGTTGCTCACTTCAACATGGTATCAAATATTTGAATTTGGAAATCCCCTTCCTTTTTTATTAGATAATTTATACCATCAATTTTTCTATTGTGATTTTAGTTTCTTTTATGATCTTATAAATTCTTGTATGCTCTTCTCTTGTGTTTCAATACGATCTTGAGAATCAAAAAGGATTTGTATAGATCTGTTAATCCTATAATGCATGTATGATTTTTGGTGAGATCTAGTGATTATAACACTTTTGGCTATAGTGGAAGTATTTTTGTCTGTCCCATTGTGTCCATGAGGCTTGCTAAAGTCATATTTGGCTTTTGTTTCACTCGATTTGGTCACCATTTGCAACTTTGGCAAACGGGGGTTTGAAGCTCAGATTTGGTGAAAAACTTTTTACTAGAGCATTTTCAGCCCAAAAGAACCTTTCCATTACGTTTAGAAGGCCCAAAAACCCCTATTCTCATATCATTTTTTTTTAAATTTTAGACAACTTTGATTTTTGGCAAATTTTTATTTTGCCAAGGGGTCGTCATTGTAGGCTAAATTCAACCAGTTTTTCAAAAAATCACAACTTTTCACTACAATGTCCATTTTTTGCAAACGATATATCATCAAAAAGATGGTTTGATGAACTTCATAGTGTTGTAGGTGAATTTTTCATATTTTTCCATTTTTTTTAGTTTTTTCAGCACAAATGTACATGTGCATTTATTACTTGTAACTGGCATAACTTTTACAAGTAATAAATGCACATGTACATTTGTGTAGCAGGTTCTTTCTAGTTTGAGGAATACTTTGTATGAGCATTCTAGGAGCATATGCATGACTAAAAAGTGTTCTTTTTTATCATTTTCTCAAATTTTTTGAGAGTTGACTTAGGCGCATGCTTTCTTTTGTGAGACTATTAGCAACCCTTCCAAGATATTCTTAAATATTATCAATCTTCAAATATCATAAAAAGCAAAATAAATAGAAATCATAATTTTACAAGTTTTGAAATCAAGTTTACAAGTGACAATTCTACAATCATAAACTTGATTCTTATCTTCAAACTTGAACTTGTCCAATCTCAAGACAATTATAACCCTCTTTCATTCTAAAACATTCAAATTTCAACATCATACCTAATAGCATTTATTTCTTGATCACATAACTAAATAAATACATCTATTTATATTATTTTAATATTTAATTTGAAACATTAATCCAAAGTACATAAATCTATATTGATTGTACTTTCAAATTTGTATATCTTGCCCTATATCTTTCTAATAGGAAGCAATTTGGCGATTTTTTTTTGCAATTACTCATAAAATCACAAGGAATCTGTTTTTAACCTCTATTTTCACTTTTGACAAGAATTTTTAAAAAATTGTAAAAATCACCATGTGTTATAAATCGTTGATTTGAGCTTGTCACTTGTACAAATTACAAAATTTCTTCATTGTAATTTGTTGGGGGGATTACAAGTTGAGCTTTAATATATTCTAGGGGTTAAAAGGCACAATTTAAGAGCCACATTATCTTCTTTCTCTTGGTGTTCTTTTGTCCAACATGGTAGATCTAAGACAAATTAAACCACTCACTCCACACAATTATCATACATGGAAGCTAAAAATGACTCAATTGTTACAATCTAAGGGTCTATGGAAAATGTTAGAAGCACAACAACCCGATTTCACAAGAGAATATGATAAATTTTACCCATAGATGTAAAATGGATGAAGCAAAAGGGCCCATTGGCTTACATGTATCTCATAACTTGTTTCATAATGCAGAGTGTAAAACACCTAAGAATGTTTAGGACAAACTTGAAGAATTGTATGGTAAAGTCAACCAGTTCAAAATCTTGTAGCTTCAAGAAGATCTACAATCACAATCCTTTGGAAAGATTATAAAATGCCTTCTTTTGAGTTGTTTTGTGAGTGTCTTACTAGGGAGAAGGCCAAGTTGGTTCAGTTGGATTCCCTACCTAGTTCTAAGAATCAAGCTCTAATGGCTCAATCTCCAAGGGTAAATGAAAGAATAAGAAGAAGCCCAAGACATAATCATCTTTAAGTAGTGATTCTCCCTCCAAACCAAAGCAGAAGAACAATTAGAAGTCCACTCCATCTCCTTCTTATTCTACTTTTGGAGATTCTTCTTCCAAGTCCAAGAAAAAGAAAGGAGATCCTTATTCATTTTGTGGCAAAACTAGGCATGATGAGTTTCATTGTTTCAAGAGACTAGAGGCCTTAGATGAATCTATGAGGAAACATAATATTTTAGTGCTTAAGTCTTCTTCCATGGGAAAAGGGAAATCTCTTTCAACATGTGTAATTCATTCATCTAATAGTTGGATTCTCGATTCATGTGCTTCACATCACATGACCAATTCATGTGATCTTCTTGGTTCCATTGCTCATACTTCTACTTCTCGAATTGCAATTGGGAACTCTTCACAAATTCAAGTTTTAGGGATAGGATTCATTCAGATGCTAGATGGGTATGTTGAGGATGTTCTTGTTCTTGATATTTCAGCGACTCTGCTTTCCATATATCAGATTTTTCATTCTAGAGATGGAAAGTCAGTTAAGTTTACTCCATAGAATTGTTGAAATTATGAGTAGATTGGTGTTTTCATTGATGTAAAAAATCTTGTTTTGTCATTGGTGTCAATTGTATGTGTTGAGGAAGGTTGATGTGTAAGATGAACAGTTGGTGTTGTTTATGCATTAATTTGTTGCATTATGTTGGCATGAGTTAAGATACTAGTGTTAACCTCTGGTGTTACTTTGATAAGCTCCTATCTATGGATGTAGTAGTGATGTAGATGTTTTGGATGTGTATTTGGTGCTTGGTTTCCAAGTGCTTTTGAGAAAATTTGATAAAAAGAGGAAACGATGTGTTGTAGTGGTGTTCAGGGGTATAAAGAGATGTTCTAGTTTTGCTTTGCATTTCTTCTAGCTTGAAGATATTCCTATACGATTCATATATATTGGTGAGAGGAATTCAAAAATGTTATATTCAAGAGATGGTATGTTGGATCATTGTAGAAGTTGTGTTCACCAGTGTGTGACTATGCATTACAAAGGTGTCTAGGAGAAATGTTTTTTCTTCACATTTCTCTACAATTATGCTCCAGGTCTTGTGATTCTGAAGGCATGTTGATGGTGTTGGTAGTTTACCTCAATCAAAAGGATTTGAGGTTTGGTGCTTTGAAAGATATTTTTTCAAGTAAAACACCTAAGAATGTTTGGGACAATGCTTACATGTATCTCATAACTTGTTTCATAATCTGGAGTGTAAAACACCTAAGAATGTTTGGGACAAACTTGAAGAATTGTATGGTAAAGTCAACCAGTTCAGAATCTTGTAGCTTCAAGAAGATCTAAAAATGACTCAATTGTTACAATCTAAGGGTCTATGGAAAATGTTAGAAGCACAACAACCCGATGTCACAAGAGAATATGATAAATTTTACCCATAGATGTAAAATGGATGAAGCAAAAGGGCTCATTGGCTTACATGTATCGCATAACTTGTTTCATAATGTGGAGTGTAAAACACCTAAGAATGTTTGGGACAAACTTGAAGAATTGTACGGTAAAGTCAACCAGTTCAGAATCTTGTAGCTTCAAGAAGATCTACAATCACAATCCATAGATGCATTTCATTTTATTCAATATTTTCTTGCATAGTTCAAACTGATTTTGTCATAATGAAAAGGGTGTGGGCATGATAAATTTGATGATGAATGTATCTTCTTGATTCTAAGTTAAGAGGCCCTTATCAAGTGTTCTCTTCCACTTTCTATTCTACTATGGATGCCATGGGGAAAGACTATAAAATGCCTTCTTTTGAGTTGTTTTGTGAGTGTCTTACTAGGGAGAAGGCCAAGTTGGTTCAGTTGGATTCCCTACCTAGTTCTAAGAATCAAGCTCTAATGGCTCAATCTCCAAGGGTAAATGAAAGAATAAGAAGAATCCCAAGACATAATCATCTTTAGGTAGTGATTCTCCCTCCAAACTAAAGTAGAAGAACAATTAGAAGTCCACTCCATCTCCTTCTTATTCTACTTTTGGAGATTCTTCTTCCAAGTCCAAGAAAAAGAAAGGAAATCCTTATTCATTTTGTGGAAAAAATGGGCATGATGAGTTTCATTGTTTCAAGAGACTAGAGGCCTTAGATGAATCTATGAGGAAACATAATATTTTAGTGCCTAAGTCTTCTTCCATGGGAAAAGGGAAACCTCTTTCAACATGTGTAATTCATTCATCTAATAGTTGGATTCTCGATTCCTGTGCTTCACATCACATGACCAATTCATGTGATCTTCTTGGTTCCATTGCTCATACTTCTACTTCTCGAATTGCAATTGGGAACTCTTCAAAAATTCAAGTTTTAGGGATAGGATTCATTTAGATGCTAGATGGGTATGTTGAGGATGTTCTTGTTCTTGATATTTCAACGACTCTACTTTCCATATATCAGATTTTTCATTCTAGAGATGGAAAGTCAGCTAAGTTTACTCCATAGAATTGTTGAAATTATGAGTAGATTGGTGTTTTCATTGATGTAAAAAATCTTGTTTTGAAATTGGTTTCAATTGTATGTGTTGAGGAAGGTTGATGTTTAAGATGAACAGTTGGTGTTGTCTATGCTTTAATTTGTTGCATTATGTTGGCATGAGTTAAGATGCTAGTGTTAACCTCTGGTGTTAATTTGATAAGCTCCTATCTATGGATGTAGTAGTGATGTAGATGTTTTGGATGTGTATTTTGTGCTTGGTTTCCAAGTGCTTTTGAGAAAAATTGATAAAAAGAGGAAACGATGTGTTGCAATGGTGTTCAGGGGTACAAAGGTATGTTCTAGTTTTTCTCCGCATTTCTTCTAGCTTGAAGATATTCCTATACGATTCATATATATTGGTGAGAGGAATTCAAAGATGTTATATTCAAGAGATGGTATGTTGGATCATTGTAGAAGTTGTGTTCACCAGTGTGTGACTATGCATTACAAAGGTGTCTAGGAGAAATGTTTTTTCTTCACATTTCGCTGCAATTATGCTCTAGGTCTTGTGATTCTGAAGGCATGTTGATGGTGTTGGAAGTTTACCTTAGTCAAAAGGATTTGAGGTTTGGTGCTTTGAAAGATATTTTTTCAAGTAATAGTGCTTCACAGAGTTGTATGAGTGTATTGGGTTTGTACATTCTTCAGATGGAAGTTGTTGCGAAGAATTTTGATGGATTTCAGGGTTTTTGAGGAATATTCTAGATCATATTCAAGCATGGTGTGTGGTTCGCAATTCGTCCTTGGGTTTGATGAAGTGTGTATTTCAAAGTTTAATGGTTTTTGCAAGGGTAACAACCAACTTGGTGTTTACACTACATGCGAAGGATAAATATTGTTTGTAGTAGCATGTGGTTAAGTGGTGTCATTGATTTGGGTCCCAATTAAGTTTTGATGTGGTTTGCATTCACTTCTATCAACCATAGAAGTATTTACATCGACCTAATTTGATTTTACACATTTGAAATGCATTATTAGAAAGGGTTTCAAGGTTGAGAACGGTATAAGTATGAGTTGAATTTTTTAAGGAGGTTAAGATAGCTGAAAGTGTGAAGGGTGTGATGTGAATGATGCAAAATTAAGTAGAGTAGTGTGAGCTTTCAAGTGTTGGATTACCAAATGCAGTGAGTAGAATATGTCTGCAAACATTCAAATAGACTAAGAAGGTGTTCTAGATCTATTGTGGCAGAATATTTGTTGCATTGAGATCATGTTCCCTGTGTAACATTCCTTCTCTACCTTCTTTTTCATTCCGACAGTGAGCTGGGAGCCCTTTTGGATAGTGTTTCCTATTATGGCAGTGAGCCCTTGTAATTGGTTTGGTAATTACTTATATTGTGAGCTAATCCTTATCATGGTTTTTCCCTTCTTGGGTTTTTCATGTAAATATAGTGTTCTCTTGTGTATGGTGTTAAAGTTGTTTTAGTTTTTGTTATTTTATTTTCATGCTAATTCATCATAATAGATTAAGGGATTAATGAATGCAAGAGGATTTGAATGTTAATGAGGGTTTTGGTGTTTTGATAAGATACAATTGATTCACCCCCCCTCTTAGTTGTCTTGTTCACTCAATAATTGGTATTAGAGAAAGGTTCATTAGAGAAAATATTAACAACTTGAGATAGATCTGGGATGGTGAACAAGAAGGAGATCCCTATGTTTGATGGTATAAACTATGCACTCTGGAAGACAAAGATGGAAGGCTATCTAGTTTACCTTGGATATGATGTCTAGAGATCAATGAAGACTCAATATACCATACCTTCAAATGGACTGAGCACAAGTGATGAGATCAAGGCCTATGAAACAAATGGTAAATCAAGGTTTGTTCTTTTGAGTAGTCTTCTAAATTTTGAATTAGTGAAAGTTATGGATCTAAAAATTGCTAAATAAATTAAGGATAAGTTGGAAAGTATTTATGAAGGAGATATTATGGTCAAACAAGCTAAGATGCAAAACTTGAAGACCACATTTGAGAACTTGAGGATGTCTAGAGATGAAAACATTACAGGCTATATGCAAAGGGTAGATGAAGTGGTGAGCTCCATTAGAGGTCTTGAAGGAAAGGTCAAAGAACCTAAAGTCGTATAGAAAATTCCTAGAACCCTTACTAAAGCTTACAGTTATAAATTTGTTGCTATTGAGGAATCTCAAAATCTGGATCAGTATTCTAGAGATCAAATATATGCCTCTTTAACTACATTCAAGATGGAGAGTTTGGTACTAACAATGGTGCAAAGGTTGAGACTACTTTTAAGGTTGAAAAAATAGAGAAGATTGAAGAACTAGATCAGGAAGATATTGATGATGTGGAGGCTAACTTTGTGAGAAGGATGAGAAGAGGTACTGGTAAGTATAAAGGAAAATTACCTTTCAAATGTTTTAGTTGTGGATAAATAGGTCACTATGCTTCAAGATGCCCAAACAGAGTTATGAATGACAAAAACAAGGAGAACAAAGGTAAGAAAGTTAAGGAAATTTATTATGTTAGAGAAGATGCAAGTATTTTTGATGATGAATCTGATTATGGATAACCTAATGATGATGAATGCTTGTTCATGGAATTAAAAGATGAATCTGTTTCTACTAATTTTGAAAGATGTGTGAAGGAAAATGCTCTAGAGAGAAAGGATAAGACTAAAGGTACTTTGGTATCTAATTTTCATGTTAGAAAAGATAAGAACTATTGGATCATTGGTAGTGGTTGTTCAAATCATATGACTACAAACAAGAGTAAGTTTGTTAAACTTGAAAAATATGTTGGAGGAATTGTTAGATTTGGAGATGATTCTGGTGCTAAGATTTGTGGAATAGGTTCAATAAGTTTTGATGGAAAGCATAATACTGATGATGTTTACTATGTTAAGGGTTTAAGGTATAACCTTTTGAGTGTTGGAAAATTCTGTAGCAAAGGATATAATCTTATTTTTAAGGATGATGGATGTGAGATCAGAAAAGGGTTTGAAACTGTGATTGCTACTGGAAAGAGGATAGATGGAAATGCTTATCATCTCAATGGTGTTGATGGTCATTGTTTTATGACTCAGATTAATGAAAGTTGGTTATGGCATAGGAGGGTGTGTCACATTCATTTTGATAACTTGGTTAGAACCAGTTCAGTTCAAGCAGTGAGAGATTTGCTAAGGATTACAAATCCTATCAATGTTGTCAACAAGGAGTGTTAGATTGGAAAGCAAATAAGAATTTTCAAAGGTAAAGAACAATCTTCTACCAGATTGTTGGAATTGGTGCATATAGAGATTTTTGGTCCTACAAGAGTTAGAAGTCTTCAAGGTGATAGGCATTTCATTCTTTTTATTGATTATTATTCTAGAATGACACGGGTTACTTTTCTTAGAGAAAAATTTGAAGCCCTAGATAGATTCAAAGCATTTAAAGTTATGGTTGAGAATGAGATGGATTTGAAGATAAAATGTTTGAGTTTTGACAGAGGTGGAGAGTTCACCTCCAATGAATTTAACATGTTTTGTGAGAATCATGGCATAAAGAGGCACTTGTCTGCCCCTAGAACTCCTCAACAAAATGGAGTGGTTGAAAGGAAAAATATGACTATTCAAGAAGCTGCAAGGACTATGATGAAACAAGCTAACCTACTAGAAGTCTACTAGAGAGAAGCAATTCATAATGTTGTTTACATACTTAACAAAGTTCAAGCAAAAACAAATAGCACAAAGACTCCCTATGAGTTGTGGTATGGAAGGATCCCTACTATTAAGTACTTTAGAGTGTTTGGAAGTAAATGTTATATCAGAAGAGATGATGAAAACTTAGGAAAGTTTAATGTAAGGTCTAATGAAGGAATATTCCTTGTATATTCTACTAAAATCAAAGCTTACAGATTCTATAATAAAATATTGAGAAAGATTGTTGATAGTGCAAGTATCAAAGTTAATGAAGATTTGTAGAATCCAGTTGTGATAGATGGATATGAATCAAATGAACTTGCTTGTAGAAAAGAAGAAGGAAAAGCTAAGGAACATGAAGCACAAGATGAAGAGGAAGAAGTTTCAGAAAAGACCCCTAGAACCCCTAAGTATGTGAAGATAGATCATTCTGAAGAATAGATCATTGGAGACAAAAGCAAAGGTGTATTGACAAGATGGAAAATTGTTGAAGAAGAGGTAAATTTGTGTCTAATTTCTAAAGTTGAACCTAAAACTATGATTGGGTCATGCAAAGATGAACATTGGATGAAAGCAATGGAAGAAGAACTTATGCAGATTGAGAAGAATCAGACTTTGGAAATTGTCCCAAGAGGAAAAAACAAAAACATAATTGGATCTAAGTGGTATTAAAAAATAAACTGAATGAGAATGGAGAAGTAGTAAGAATCAAAGCAAGGCTTGTGTGTAAGGGCTATTCACAAGTTGAAGGAATAGAATTTAAGGAGACTTTTGCTCTGGTGGCTAGAATGGAAGCAATCAGAATGTTTTTGGCATTTGTAGCACATAAGGATTTCAAAGTTTACCAGATGGATGTGAAGTCTGTTTTCCTGAATGGAGAGTTGGAAGAAGAAGCATACATGGAACAACCAAAAGGATTTCAACTATCAGATAAACATAATATGGTTTGCAAATTGAAGAAGGAATTATATGAATTGAAGCAAGCTCCTAGAGCTTGGTATGCAAGGTTGGATAAGTATTTGATACAAGGATTCAATAAAGGTATCATAGATAGTAATCTTTACTTTAAGATTGAAAAATATAAAATCTTGAATGTAGTTGTGTAAGTTGATGACATAATATTTGGAGGTAATGAAGCTATGTTTAAGAAATTTGCAAAAGAGATTTAGGAGGATTTTGAGATGTCTATGTTTGGGGAGATGAATTTATTCCTTGGGCTAATTAATCAGACAAATAAAGGCATATTCATTTCATAGTCAAAGTATGTCAAAAAAATGTTGAAGAAGTTTGGAACGGAAGACTCCAAACTGGTATGTACTCCTATGGTTACTGGTTGCAAGCTGAGCAAGAATAATGAATCCCCTAAGGCTAATCAGAGCAAGTGAAAATCTATGATTGGTGGACTGCTATATCTAACTGCTACTAGACCAGATATCATGCATGTAGTTTTTCTTGTGGCTAGATTTTAAGAAGATCCTAGAGAGCTGCATGTTACAACAGTGAAGAGGATATTTAGATACTTAAAGGGCACTCTAGATCATGGCTTGTGGTATCTAAAGGATACTAATTTCACATTGGGTGCTTACATAGATGTAGATTGGGTTGGTTGTGTGGATGAAAGAAAAAGTACAAGTGGAGGTGCATTATTTCTTGTATGTAGATTGGTGTCATGGCTAAGTAAGAAACAAGATTTAGTTTCTTTATCTACTACAAAGGCTGAGTACATTGCAACATCATCTTGTTGCACATAATTGTTGTGGATGAGGCAAACATTGAAGGATATCAAAGTGGTGTATGATGAGCCTATTTTTATCTTTTGTGACAATAAAAGTGCAATAAGTATTTCAAAGAATCTAGTGATGCATTCAAGGAAAAAACATATTTCAATCAGATATCGCTTTCTAAGAGAGAAGGTTGTGGAGATGGAAGTGAAGCTTGGATATGTTCCTACAAAGGATCAAATTGCTTACATTTTCACTAAGGCTCTTCCTAAGGATACTTTTTAGTATCTACGGGAGAAGTTGGGGGTTATTTCCCCTCCTTCTTTGAACTAGATGCATAAGGAGATGCATTAGTCCAATGGATCTCAAGATCTATCCTTATTTTGGACTGATGTTGGTGGCTACCTCTCAGGGGGAGTAGGTAGTGGTATTGCAAATTGTTGCAGGTTGGTGTGTGCTCCTAAGGGGAGTATTTAGTGTAGTAATGGAAAAGTGTTGTAGAGCAGTTGTGTAATGTCAAAGGAGGAGAATAATGAAAACATTTTTGTCCTTTTCCATTGATGTCAAAGGGGGAGAAAGGTTCATGTGAAAAAGAGAAAGTTATCAAGGGGAGAAGATTCATATGAAAAAGAATAAGTAATAAGGGGGGGAGAGTTGAGAGAAATATCTAAGAGAAAGAACCATGTAAGGGAGAGTGAGTAAAGAGAAAAGAGAAAAAGGAAACAAGTATGTTCAGAGTTGTGTTTTTGATGGTTTTTCACATCATGTGTTACCATCAATGAAAAAGGGGGAGATTGTTGTAAGTATGAGTATATTGATGTTGTCATTGATGCCAAGAAGCTTGTGTTTTCATTAGTGTCAACTGTATGTGTTCAGGAAGGTTGATGTTGAAGATGAACAGTTTTTGTTGTCTATGCTTTGATTTGTTGCATTATGTTGTCATGAGTTAAGCTACTAGTGTTAATCTCTGGTGTTACTTTGATAATCTCCTATCTATGGATGTAGTAGTGATGTATATATTTTGGATGTGTCTTTGGTGCTTGGTTTCCAAGCGCTTTTGAGAAAATTTGATAAAAAGAGGAAATAGTGTGTTGTAGTGGTGTTCAGGGGTATAGAGAGATATTTTGGTTTTGCTCTGCATTTCTTCTAGGCTGAATATTTGCCCATGTGATTCGGATATGCTGGTGAGAGGTGTTCAAAGATGTTATATTCAAGAGATGGTATGTTGTATCATTGTACAATAGAAGTTGTGTTCACCAGTGTGTGACTATGTATTGTAGAGGTGGTTGGGAGAAATACTTTTCTTTGCATTTCTTCGTAATTATACTTTAGGTCTTATGATTCTGAAGGTGTGTTGATGGTGTTGGTAGTTTACCTCATTCAAGAGGATTTGAGGTTTGGTGCTTCAGAAGATAGTTTTTCAAGTAATAGTGTTTCAAGCAAAGTTGTCTGAGTGTACTGGGTTTGTACATTCTTCAAGTGGAAGTTGTTGTGAAGAAGTTTGTTGGATTTCAAGGTATTTGAGGAATATTTTAGATCATGTTCAATCATGGTGTGTGGTTCACAAGTCATCCTTGGGTTTGATGATATGTGTACTTCAAATTTTAATGGTATTTGAATGAGTAACGACCGACCTGGTGTTTACACTACATGTGAAGGATAAATATTGTTTGTGGTAGCGTGTGGTTAAGTGGTGTTGTTGATTTTGGTCCCAATTAAGTTTTAATGTGGTCCGCATTCACTTCTATCAGCCACAAAAGTGTTTTTGCATTGACCTAATTTGAATTTTCATATTTGAGGTCCATTACCGACCTTGGAAAGGGTTTCAAGGTTGAGGACAGTATAAGTATGAGTTGAATTATTGAAGGAGGTTAAGATAGATGAAAGTGTGAAGGTGTGATGTGAATGGTGTGAAATTAAGTAGAGCAGTGTGAGCTTTCAAGTGTTGGATTATTGGATGCAGTGAGAAGGTGTTTGCAATCATTCAAACAGAATGTGAAGGTGTTAGAGCTATTGTGGTGGAATACTTGTTGCATTGAGATCATGTTCTCAGTGTAACATTACTTCTCTATCTTCATTTTCATTCCAACAGTGAGCCTTGGCTATGATCCCTTTTGGGTCTAGTGTGTCCTATTCTGGCAATGAGCCCTTGTAACTAGTTTTTCAATTACTTATATTATGACCTAATCCTCACCATGGTTTTCCCCTCCTTGGAATCCACATAAATTTGGTGTCCTCTTGTGTATGTTGATAAAGTTGTTTCAGTTTTTGTTATTTTCTTTTCATGCTAATTCATCATAATAGATTAAGGGATTAATGAATGCAAGTGGATTTGAATGTTAATGAGGGTTTTGATGTTTTGATAAGATAAAAATGATTCACCTCCACTCTCAGTCGATGGTCCTCTTTTTGGTGATCCCACATACACTTGCCACACTTGTTCTTAGACTTTAGGAATCAATCTTTTGAGTCATGCCATTTTAGATGATCCACATAATTTTTTCAGATGCTTTAGGTATTCCTGAGTGGGGTACTGTTATGGCTAATGAGTATTCCTCTTTGATGAAGAATCATACTTGGAATCTTTTACCTCTTCCTAAGGGAATAAATTTGGTTAAGTGCAAGTGGGTGTATTGTACCAAATATGCAACAAATGGTTCCATTGACAAGTACAAGGCTCATCTTGTTGCAAATGGGTTTTCTCAGGTTTAATAAATTGACTATTCTGAGCCCTTTGCTCCTATTTCCAAGATGGACATCTTGTTCTGGCTATAGTTGCACTACAAGGATGGTTAGTGTATCAAATGGATGTGAAGAGTGCTCTCTTGTATGGGGATCTTCATGAGGAGATCTATATGGAGCAACCACCAAGTTTTGTGCAAGACTCTTCACTTTTTGGTAGGCTTTGACATTCATTGTATGGTCTCAAATAGGCCCCTCGGGCTTGCTATGAGAATATGGATAGTTTCTTTCTTGCTTCTGGGTACAATTGTTGCCATTCTAATTCTACAGTTTATTCTCAGAGACATGGAGAGGATATACTCATTCTTGTTCTCTATGTGGATGATTTGATTCTCATAGGGAGTTCCACTTTCATGATTCAGAGTACACATCAAGCATTGATGGAGCGATTTGATATGACCGACCTTGGTATTTTGCATTACTTCCTTGGTCTTTAGGTTCTTCAAACTTTTGAGGGGATCTTCATTTTACAACAAAAGTATGCTCTTGATTTAATTCAGAGATTTGGCATGGCTGATTGTAATCCTACCCCACTCCTTTTCAGTCAGGTGATGTACTATCTACTAGTTGCACTAATCCTATAGTTTATCCTACCTTGTATTGCCAGTTGGTTGGTAGTCTTTTGTACTTGACACATAGTCATCCTAGTATTTCCTTTACGGTTGGCCTTGTCTCTCACTTCTCTCAGGAGCCTCATGAGAGTTATTTAGAAAGCTGCCAAACATATCTTGAGATACATTTAGGGAACTACTCATTTTGGCATTCATTATACATCAGGAGCATCTGAGATTGTGGGATTCACTAACTCAGATTGGGCTAGTGGTGTCAATGATTAGAAGTCTACTTTTGGCTTTGTATTTTGCCTTAGTTCTAGTCCAATTGCATGGCCATGTAAAAATTAGAGTTCTATTGTATTATTATCAACAGAGGCTGAGTATCAAAGTGAAATTCTTGCTAGTCAGGAAGTTTTGTGGCTTCGTTAGTTGATGACTGAGTTTAGATTTCCTTTCACTCAGCTCACTACTCTTTGGTGTGGCAACCAGAGTATCATCCATATCTCTTGTAACCCAGCGGAGAATCAACGTACTAAGCATATTGAGATCCACATGCACTTCATTAGGAAACTCATCCAGGATGGTGTTCTCAACTTGGCGTATTTGCCTACAGATCAGTAGGTTGAAGATATATTCACTAAATCTTTGGCTTCACCTCATTATCTTTAGTTGTGATCGATGCTTGGGGTGAAGGAAGTTGTCCTTGGGGGGGTCTTAATGAGTCCTCTTTCCTTATTCAGGTTTCTTTGCAACTTTTTCTCTCTTTTGGAGAGAAGTTTTCTCCCACAATATTTTTCTCCTTTTCTCTACTTGTGAGAGTTTGTTTTGTACATGGGTACCTCACCAAGCCTTGTTTTCGAGACCCATCTTTTGAATTTTTCATTGGTTTTTTCCTTCCTAAGTTTCACTTAAGGGAGGGGGGGAGGGTTGGTGTGAATAAAGTCTTGTACCTAGTTATTTCTTTACTAGGGATTTAGGATACTTATTTCACATGTTCAGTTTACTTAGGATATAAGATTTCTTCTAGAAGTCTTAGTTGTCTTATCTAGACTTTACATTATCCTAGGTAGTTATGAGTTAGTTTTCTCATGTGATAGGATTAAGAAACTTGTCGTGATCTTGTCTACTCCTATCTCTCACCTTGGCTTTATAAGCAAGGAATCTCTAGCATATTTTGCATCTTGGTCACTTTGATCATATTATAATTCATGTTTGGTGGAATAACATCTTTCATTGTTGCTTCTCTCTATTGCTTGTGGAGGTTATTTGGTGTTGTAGATTGAAGATCTTGGTTGCTCACTTTAACAATGGTATGAATGTTGTTTATGTTTATTTATGTTTTAAGCTTTTGTAACTAATTGGATCTAAAAAATTGTATAACCCTCCTCTCAAGATTAGTGTAGGAATTTATTCAGCTACCTTAACTTCCGTACAATCCAATGGAAAGAGCATGGTAAAGAATACACCAAGAAAAGTGAGACAACATATGATTGAGAATGATTGTCCAAATAGTTTGGAATATGTGTTTCCATGAGCTAGCCATGAAATTTAAAGTTGATTTTTCATTAAATTTTGAACCACATTTAGATGTAGTAAGAGCTATGAACATCTTTTGTGAAGTTTGTACATGTGAAATGAGTATCAATATACCATTTCCAATATTTCCACCATCATTTATTACATAAAACACCTATTTTATGAATTATTTCAATAGGAACAAAACCAAAAATCATTTTGAATGACTCAAAATTTTAATTGGAGAGCTAAAATTTAAATGTGGTTTAAGGCTAAGATAATCAATTTCTTGTGACTTTTATAGAAATATATCTAGGAAAGTATTGATGCTCCTATCGAAGAATTTTAAGGAATGGACATAAGTAATCTAAATAGATAAAGGTATATCCTCACAAGTAATCATGCACATAACCACCAAATAAAGTACTAGTTAATAAATAAACCATTGCAAAAATAATTCATGGTCCATAGCAAATATACCTTAATCACTACACCTTAGGTCGGTGGTAGAGTCTGGGTGGTGGCGCAGCACAGGGCGATTAGAAGCACCCCCCCTTTGAACTAGGTGATCCGATCTGATTTGGGTCCCCCTAAACTCCTTCAGAAAGAAAGATAGACAACTGGATTCAATCCAAATGAAAGTGGTACTACCCAATCCTTCCATATAATTTTAACCAAAAACATGCCCTAGATTTGAATAAGTTCCTTCATGATGAGAATAGAATGAAATACCATTTTTTCATTATTTATGACTATAAGATACCCTAAAATAAATTCAATGGTAAAGAAAAATATTCTAGACTTAATTTCCCTTTAGGGCTCTGATAACCCACTTAGAGCACAAATCGGAACCTTAACCCTACATATTAAGAAGACCAAGGCCACCTAAATCATGTGGGTGATAATTAAAATCTTAGATGAACATGTGCAAACCTATACCTTGGTTTGAGGAGGACTACAAAAAATCCCTTAGTATCTTCTTAATCCTTTTGTAGGAAACCTTCAAAGGAACCTAGCAAGAGTAATAATAAATGTGGGTAGTTGCTAACACTTTAGAGAAAACCTAAAATTTCCTACAGGAGAAAGAGATTTAGTGATCTAATAATACAACTTGTTTTTTGTATTGTATAGAATTAGCTCTAACAAAGGAATACTTGTATTCCCTAAGAGGAAATCCTACATCACTCAAATGAATCTTTTGTTCTTGAATAGAAAAATTATCCTTTTATTACAATCAAATGATATATATGCTAAACAAAAAACTATAGATTTATAGATTTTAGATATTCTATTGTTACAAACTCATGAAATTATCTCACAATAGGAGATAATTTAAAATATAATACTATTAGAAGCTAAAAATACAAATCATGGAGAACTTGTATTTTTTTTAAAGTCTCGACCATAGACACCAACAAGTTGCACAAGAATCCTCACATCATGCTATCATTTGACACAAACATGAGCAAAAAGTTTCATACTATTATAAATAAATTCCTGTACACACAAAAAACCAAGATTAGAGAACACATAAAATATTTGAAATGACAGAATCACAAGAAGCTAATGATGGTAGAAAAAGCTATCAAATTCAAAATAAACACAAAGGGGAGAAAACGATATCACCAAAAGATGTTGCTCTCCTTCACTATAGACCTGCACACAAAGAAGAAGAAAAAAATTGTTTGGATGTTTGAGGATATTTCCTCAATCAACATGAATAGGTATAACATGATACTACAAGCACACTACAATAGTCTTCTTTTTTGTTCTCAAACATATTAATAGAAATACACACTGATTTCAACAAGTACGATTACATTTAATATTCACTGAACTAATGACATCACTCCTTTGACATCGCTGAGCACCTTTGACATCAATGACAATATATGTTCAACAATTTGGATCAAGTCCAAATTCCCATTTTCTTTCTAAGTCCTGGCTTCCTCTTCTGGTCCTATCTGAGTATCGGGTCTCGAAAAGATATTTGGATCAAGTTCAAATGCCCATTTTATTTTTGAGTCCCCACTTCCTCTTTCGGTCCCATTGGAGTATCAAGTCTCAAAATGACATTCATTTTCTTTATGATTCCTCACTTCCTCTTTTAGTATCATCAAAGTATTGGGTCCCAAAAGGACATTTGGACCAAGTCCAAATTTCCATTTTCTTTTTGAGTCCCCACTTCCTCTTTCGGTCACGTCGAAGTATCAAGTCTCAAAGGATTATATATGTTCCTTATTCCCCATTCTTGTCACCTTTAATTCTCGTTGGAACTTCAAACCCCATGGATACTTTTGGACAAATCTACCTAATTTCACGTTTTGACCCCACAATCGCCATTAATGTTGCAATGACTTCCCCAACTACCAAATCTGATTCTTGGGGCTACTAGAATAATTTTAAATATATTTTCACCAACTCCAAGAAAAAAAAGTGCTTTCCATGCTTATTTATTGTTTGCAAACTAATTTTAGTTAGAGGGCCATCCCTATCTATAATTTTTATGTGGATTTTGTGGTATTTTCTACTCTTTATACACAAATTCATCAATGTGGAAGCATAGCTATGGTGTTAGGGAAATTATGACAAGTTTTTAGCTTGGGATTTCAAGTACACATGTCTACCCCTGATTTGCAAGGTTTTTGGCTAAGGTTTTCCTACCCAGTCACATGCTCAATCTCTCTCCTATGAATTGCAGATAAATATAAGGCACTTTGCTACTAATTGTAATGGCTCTTTCTTGGTTTCTCTTGCATATATATGTATTTTCTACATTTTTGCAACTATAAAAGTGGATTATGCCTCTCTATCAATAAAATTTCTTACCCTCTCTCACCTTGAATGTGTTGTGCAAATCTTATTTCCTTCATATTTGAATAATTTTATTTTTTCCTAAGATTGAATTTTGTGTTAAATATGGTATAAGAATCTAATTGTGGAGAAATAGTTTCCCTCTTAGTGTATGTTAAACCCTAACCTTCACACAACTTCCTAGGAACTAGCATAACAAATATTTTTGTGAATCTATCTAGTGGTTTTTTAATACTTTGTGCAATCACAAGTAGGAAGAAACATCTTTAACTTTGGTGCATCACCATCTTTTCAATTTTTGATATTCTCTTCTCCCTTTTCCTTTTGCAACTTGATATATTAGGATTAGTGTAGAGATACCTAGTGTCAGGTTGGACCAGTATTGTTTCATCTCATTTTGGAGAGGAATTTGGCCTTCTCTAAAGATTTGACCTCATTTTCAAGGTCCCACACCTTAAGGTCAATTCCATTATATCATTGGAATGTTGAAAAATGTGTTTAGTAGGGTGCAATTTCATGTGACAACATAAAACTAAAAGAAAAGGTGTCAATTGTATGCAATCAAAATGGATCAAGTGGAGGAATTTAAATAATCAAGAACTCTAGATCATCTATTCTTCTATGATTTTCAAAATTTGTTTCAAGTTAAATGGAATGAAATGAGAAATATAAAGAGCCATCCATTCAAGATTATCTATTTCTCTACAAATTCCAAGACATTTTTCTTGAAGAATTATCAGGGTTGCCACTTAAGAGATCTTTTGACTTTTCAATTAATATAATTCTAGATTTTGAACCCATTTCCATGGCACCCTATTACATGAAAACAACTGAATTAATGAAATTAAAAGTCCAATTCTAGGAACTACTAGCAAAAGGATTGATATGACCCAATGTATCACCTTGAGGAGTGCCTATGATTTTTTTCAAAAAGAAGGATGGAAAATTCTACTTGTTTATTGGTTATTGTATGTTAAACAAAGAAATGATAAAAGAATAAATATCCATTTCTTCATATTGATGATCTTTTCGATTAAATGTTTGGTGCAATCATTTTTTCAAAAATTGATCTAAAAGTTAGATGCCATCAGTTGGGATTAAAGGATGAAGGAATTCATAAAATAACTTTTAGGACAAGATATGGGCATTATCAATTCACAGTATTATCCTTTGGTTTAACTAATGCACCTGCAACATCCATGAACTTGATGAATAGTGTCTTTAGGGAGTGATTAGACAAGTTTTTACTTGTTTTCTTAGATGATATTTTAATATATTCTAAGAACAGATAACATATGCAAAATTCAAGGTTTGCCTTACAACAGTTAAGAGAGCATATGTTGTATGCTAAATTGTTAAAATGCACATTCTTCGAAAAACAAATATAATATCTAGGTCACATTATCTTCATTGAAAGAATTACAATAGACCCCTAAAAAATCAAAGCTATTCTAGAGTGGCCTGCACCTAAAAGTGTGCATGAAATATGCAACTTCATGGGTTTGGTTGGATATTATAAAAAAAAATTACAACTTTTCAAATATTGCTAACCTCATCACTTCACTCCAAAGGTAGGGAAATTGTTTCAAATGGTCATAAAAGTGTGAAGAATGTTTTCAAATTCTTAAAGAGAAGTTAACTTTTGCACTAATTCTTAGAGTTCCAAACCCATAAGGTCATTTTGTAGTTTCCATTGATACTTTACATAAAGGTTTGAGATGTGTGTTAATGCAAGAAGGACACGTGGTAGCATATGAGTCCAATAAATTGTGGTGATATGAAAAAATTGTGATTCGCATGATTTGGAGTTAACTGCAATTATGCATGCTCTCCAAGTATGGAGACACTACTTATTAGGAAAGCATCTTGAGCTTAAATCAAGCAATCAAGGCTCAAGTATATTCTCACTAAATTGAACCTCAATCTATTGTAGAGATGATGGTTGGATTTTTTTCATATTATGATTTTAAAACAAACTACATAAAAGGTAAGGAGAATCAATTTGTTGATGTGCTAAGTCGTAGTGTTAGTGTAGGTTTTTATTTTTCTAGTGGGTTAATTTATTTTCCCTTAATCCTAGGTTTTTCCTACACTTTTATTAAGCTTGCTTAGGATAATAGAGAGAATTTATTACTAGGAGATAAGTGATGTGGTGTCCCCTTCCTTAAAGAGTGGAACACTTTCCAATTTTGGTGGCATCCTCCACTTTTTGTGGTTGATCCTATTGGTTGGATTTGCCACCTCCATCCTCTCCTTAGTGATATATAAACTCACTACCTAGTTTGTATTTTGCATTCATTAATTCATCTTGGAAGCTCTTAATGTAATCATGTCATACCGACATTGCATAATCTCTCAAAATCCTAGTTTTCATTCTTTATGTTTTTCCAGTTTATGTAACTTTGATTTTCTCTTAAAAAGTTCCTTGGGTTATTTAATCTATTTCAAATTTCTAACATGTTAAAGCTTTTGTTTTGAGAAATCTATGTTCTTAGATTCTTAATTGAGAGATTGATATTTTCATGTAAAATCTTATAAATTCTCATATGCTCTTCTCTTGCGTTTTGAATGATCTAGAGAATCAAAAAGGGTTTGCAAAGATTTAATTACCTCTTTATATTGCATATGCGTTTTGTGAGATCTGGGTGATTGCAATATTTTTGGTTATATTGGTAGCATTTTTTACTGTTCCAATGCATCTAGGAGGCTTGATAAAGTCAATATTGGCTTTTATTTCATCCAAATTGGAGATCATTTGACTAGTTGCAAACAAGGGTTTGAAGCTCAAATCTGGTGAACAAGTTTTTCCAAGAGCATTTTCAGCCAAAAAGGACCTTGTCATTGCATTCAGGAGGTCAAGCAGACAAATTTTGACATATAATTTTCCCACATTTGGTGTTGAGAGCCATTGAGGCAAAAAAAAATTGCCCAAGGAGTCATACAACCCCCTAGATCGCAGGTTGTACGAATATTTATTAAAAAAATTCTAAAAACTTTTTTAATCGACAAGTTTTATTAAAAATTTCAATATATATATATATAACGCTATAAAAAGCACTTAAGTGCTTAATAAAGTGCTCGAGGTTTAATTAACCCTACGATTGTCAAAGTCGTAGACAATTGGAGTCTATTGCTAAGTAGTAGAAAACAAATTGCCAAAGGGCAGTTAAATAGAAACTGTGACCGCTCCAAATAAGTCGCCAATGGTTAATTCTACAACATCATCGACCAAACCGCCTACTGCCAATTATCCGCCTAGTTGCTGCCCAACTCACCGCCCAGCAACCACCGCTGCCAGTGCACCATCAGGGGGCCACACAAGGCCCTCAAATAGGCCAAATTGGGCCTTTTTTCAAACATACATAACTTTTTGCCACAGTGTCTTTTTTTCAAAAATAAGTATTGTTGGAAAGCTCAAAAGACAAGCACTTTCCATCCACGGAGGTATTAAAAATATTTTTTGTCATTTTGTACTAGATATTTCAGGTTGAAGTTGTTTGTGCTAATTTCTTCAACAAGCCATAACTTTCACCCCGATGCTCTGATTTTCTAAAACAAACAGGCATTGGAAAGATAGTGAAGAGAACTACATAGATATAAGGCAAAATTTTCTAGATTGTCTCAGGTATGTTTTGTATCAAAATTTATAATTTTGGCTATTTCGAGTCTATTGAGCATTGTATCTTGGAAAAGGCTTTGTAATCACACTAAACTATAAAATGCCAAACTTATAATATTTGAGGGGGTGTTTTTGTTGGGAAAATGTGTCTCAACCTTGCAATTATATAAATGTCATTGTTGATAGGATATATATATGAATGTGTATATATATATACATATATATAAATATATATATATATATATATATACATATATATACATATATATACACACACACATATATATATCCTAGTTACACCGATAGGTGTAATATACACTAGCATAAAGGGGGAGGAGTGGGATTCATGTAAACATTTTTTTGTTAACAGTTTTAGGAAACTACTAAAATGACCGACATGCATTAGATAAATGATAGAATATAAATCTAAACCGTTAATTATTAGGTTTTAGATCTAATGGTGGATAATTTTTTGGCTTATCTTGCCCTAGAATATAACTCTATTTTATGAGGGTGTTGTATTATAGTTGTTGTAGAGAGAGATAGTGATGTATTCTAAGAGTCTGAAAGTAGTCATGTTGTCTCTTAATCTTTGAGTGGCGATACTCCTATGAGAAGCTTGCTCTGCAAGTATATTGTAATATTTGTGATTTACTGAATAATATATTGGGTGGCTTTTGGAATGTGGGGTTTCTCTCTTGAAAGGGGTTTCCCCACGTAAATCACTATGTCATGGTATGCATGATATTTGTGTTTACTTATGTTTAAGTTTTTGTAATTGTTAAAGATTTGTAAATTTTTTGCATTATTCTCCTCTCAAGATTAGTGTAGGAATTTGTTCCACTACCTTAGCTTCCTTACAGTTTTTTGATACTAGTGAAAAGGTTGGGAGTGTATTGATGTTCTTTTAGTGTCTTTTACACTCATTCTTGGGGGATTATACATGCACTTTGTAATAAAAAATTGAGATAAAGTTCCATTTATGGGGGTGTTAATCATGTCTCTTAAACTTTATTTTCATCCTTGTGTTGTCAGGCTAACTTCAAAGAACTATGTCTTGGAAAAAAGGGATAAAGAATCACTACCTTGTGCGGGATCTACTACCCTGCCTCCTTGGACTCATTCCTAAGCCAAGTGACTGTGATGAAAATAATGCACGGTAAATAAAAATAATGACATGGTCTATGGACTAATATGTCTTACTATTTCTAAGGATATTCTACATAATGTAGAGCACACCGAGTGCCCTTTCACTACTTGGACCATCATCCAACAGAGTTATGAAGACATTGAATCTTCATTTGAAAGTGATGTTTCCTTGGAGAACTAGGTTATAATGGATGATATTGAGACTTATGTTTCCTCTATGGACACATCTTGTGTGGATGATCACTTCATTGATACCCCATCACACATACTTGCAATTTCATATTCTAGAGATACTTCTTTGAGAGCCTCCAATGATTCATTGCAACAAGATCATTTATTTATTTTGGATTCAGTTCATTGGGACTAGTTTCTAACAAACATATCTTGTTTGTTTGTAGAGTCCCTTATTTCAGATCTAGATGACACTATTGAGGACATACGTCTTCTCTTTGAAGATAACTCTTATGTCCTTGCATTTTTTGTTACTTCAAATTTCAGTGTTGCTTCTTTGAAATCTTCCAATGACTTCTTGCAGCAGGACATCCAGTCTTTCAAATATAGTTTTGTGGGATGATCTCTTGACAAGAGTTTCAGACTTGTTTATGGAGACACATATTTCAGATTTGGAGGACACATTTGAGGGGTTATCTCTCCTCTTTGATGAAAATCATTACATAACTTTGTCAAACCATTATTGTCTTTGGATTAGCTCTGCATCAGTCTCTAAGATATTCTGATTTTTCATTTTTAGTAGTGTGGCCTAGAATGCCTGATTTGATTGTGATAGCCTTCAACATCGACATGGGGACACTAATACATTTGACTGCAAAATACGACGAAACTGTCCGACGAAATATGTAAAATTCGATGTTCGTTGGGTGCTTGTAAAATTTGATGTGTAATTTCCAATTTTTTGAAAGTTTATCCCCGACGTTCGTCAAAATTTTGACGAACCTGGGGTTCATTGAAATGTCGGCTATTATTTTGGTCGAATTTTCGACAAACATGAAAATTTTAAAAAAATCAAATTGTGGCCGACATAAAGAAAAGTGAGTTCGCGCCTGATTTATTGCGACAGTGTTTTGCTCTACTTGAGACAGTTTGTGGAGAACTAAGGATGATTTTCTTGGGAAAAATCGAGGAAAAAATTCAAGATATCGCCAGGTTGAGGGTAGTCATTGTCTTTTTGCAGAATTCAGTTGTGAAGTCAGATTTGTAGTTCGAGGTTTGAAAATCATATTTTAAAGCAACATCTCATCAGATTTCATTTTTAGAGGTTAAGGGTTTGAGAATTTCATGTCCAGATTTTGTTGTGTGGAATCACCATAAGATCACAATGGAGGAACAGATTCTTGTGACTATAATTATGTGATCCATAACTGTATTAGTCATGTGTACGGTTATTGTGCTACAACAAATACAAGATGCATTCATGTGTGACCCAAGTTTAATGTGGCTATGTTTGCGGTAGAAAATGGAGGCACTCATATAATGTAGTTAATTAGGGTTTGTATAATGTAGGTGTCAATCATCATTGGGTGCATTGAGTTGTCTCAAGTTTAGGGATAGGATGTAATTATAGCATTGTTGAAAGTGATTACCTCTTGCTACAATAAAGAGCTATAACTCTGGTTGATATCGCAGTGGTTGTGTTATATCAATTATGTAGTGCATTCAAGCACAACCCATGTTTAATGGGCTATTCTAGAGAGTGATCAAGATTTTTTTAAACCTTATAGATGTTACTTTCGACATATATTTTGCATAATCTTAAATTCCTTGAGGAGGCTTTTGAGTATCGATGCTTATCCTATATAGGGTTTAGAATGATTTCTTTTAATTAAAAAAATAAATAAATGATGTATTTCCCACTGTGAATTAGATAATGTGGAGATCTCCTAAATCTGCCCCAGCACACTATCCTCTTTGGCACCGTATTCATTACTCCAGCTACTAGGTTTTGCATGTGACATCTTTAATATCTTCATGACCGTGGCTTTTAAATAGATCTCAGTCTTTGCTTTAATCCTTTTCATGGTAACCCTTGGGTTCCATAATCCACCTTCAATCTCTTCTAAGAACGTTGTCTTAAGCTAGACTGCATAGTATGCATATAAAGCAAGTCCTTCATACTGCCATTGTTCCAAACCACCACTCCTTTGCCTTGCTTAAAATGTTGCCTCCATAAGCACAATAGCATGTTTTAAAATCATGGTTTCGGTGATTGACCATTAAGCTCACCACTTTCATCATGAAGATCCTGATGAGAGATTTTTGTCTTCCAAACTCAAAGGCATTATGGAAGATAACATTGTAGATTGTTTGTTGTGTCGATTCAATTTTCTTGCACATTTCTTGCTTTGCTACTTCTTTTTAAGGCAGGTGGCTGCCATCATTTTGCAATCTCAGAGCTACTCACTATCACTTGAAGATTCCTTTCATGACATCCTTCTATAAAATCAAGCTATACCCTATAGGCGCCTGCCTCTGAGGGGACTCATTGTTTCATGGTATTGTAGTTCTTAAGATCCTTCAACCTTGCTTAATTGACACTACTTCCGCGATCCACAGGTATTATTCACTATTTTCCCATCTTTGGTGAGTCTGGCTCTTGCTGAACATGCAATCCACTACCTCCATTATACAATATTAATGGCTAAGAAGAAACATTGACCCTATGATTACCACTGTTACTTCATTTGGACAATCATTCCCTAATTGCATTTTCCTTGTCTAACACTACCAAAAGCATTTGAAAAACCTTTAAGGTCAGCAAGGGGTAAGGAAACTCACTGTTAAAATCTCCACTTTACTATGCAAGGTTTGAGCTTTATTATCTTGTCACTGCTTAGCCTGTTTTTGACTATCACATCTCAAGTGACTGTCATTCTTCTTACCGTAGATTGCATTTACAAATGTCAGTAAACTACATAGTGTGCTTGTTATTGGCTACAATCTTTAGATTGCAATATTTAGTTATTACCTACAATGTCTCAATCTTTATGGTATTGCAACCTCACTAATCCACTATAGTTATTGTTTATGTTTCTACGGAGGCCTAGGGTTTGTACCCTAATCATGCTCTTACCAATGCTTCTATTGTTTTTTATTAGGGCTCTCTAAATGTTGAGGGCCCTAGGGATAAGCTCGTCATAAGAAGTGACACATTGCATCTTTAACTAAAAGGATAAATCCGTATTGACATTAGTAATGATGATTTTGACTCATTGCTCCTTAGGAATGGGTCACTTGCTCTTACTAGCTCGCTACCTCCATTGTTTTAGGAATTTTGTGATCAAGTTCAATATTCTGATTTTAGGAGTCTTAACGGTTGGAAATCATAGTAAAATCAGAATTTAATAAGTTTTGGAATTAGCATTGTAAAGTGTTTTTTGGGGTCATTAACTTCATACTATCTTCTCTTTTGTAGGGGTGGTTGCATGCCAAAATTTTTTGGTGTAAAATATCAGAATTATTAGATTATGTTACCTGTCTATGAATAAAAAATATTGGAGTGTGAGTTTGATATTTTTGAAGATCTAAATAGTCAAGCTTGGTAAAGAAAAATCATGTCAGATAATATTAGTCGAGAACAAAATGAAGAGACACTTGATAGATTGTGGGCTAGATTGAAAAGAAAGGGTGATGGGAAATGTTATTGTCCTTGCAATAATTGCAAGGGCTTAAAAATAAGATGACTTTTAATCACAATAGTAAAGAAACGTTGTAGGTAGCATGGTCACATTGAAGGGGGCATGATTATACCATCCATTGGTAAGTTGTTCATTATATGTGTTTATATTGATTGAATTTATAAATGTTTATATTGTTTTAAAATTTTATATATATATAATCCTTGATCATGATCATGGTTTATTTGTGTCTATCATTATTATAAAGGTGGGGCACCTAGAGTAGGATATTATGGATTATCACAGCTCGAAGAATGTGGTTTTGCAAGCGGATGAACATAGAGCTGTGAATATCGAAGATGAAGTTAATGATCCTATGGAAGAAGATGATCATGCACCAGAAAAAACAGTTGAAGATGATGGTATGAATACATTGATCATGCCACATTTAGTGGCCGGTGATCATGATGATCAAGATGACTTTGATGATGTTCATGATTTACGTACTTGACAAAGACATCACGAGCCTTTATGAAGAGCTCTGAAACAACTCTTCTCTCTACTGTATTGTTGCTGTTGAACTTTAAGGTTATGAATGCTTTATCAAACATAGCAATCTCACGGATGTTAAGGTATGTCATAAATGTCATCTTTTTTCATCTATTTTAATTGTTATTAGTTCATCACTAGTAAATAAAGGATGAAATATGTACCATTAATATTCTTTATATGAACAAATTATTTTTTGTTGTAGATTGATTGGTGATTTTTTGTTACCACCATCAAATATTTTACCTCGCTCATACCGAGATTTATGTGCCATTATGAAAGATATCGAAATGGAGTATCAAGCAATAGATGCATGTCCCAATGATCATATTATATATCATAAACAACAAGAATTTGCAATAGAATGCCCGGAATGTCATATAATAGATATCAAATAGATCAAGTAACAAAAAAGGTGTCTCTCAAGGTTCTTCGTTATATTCCCATTATTCCACGTATGCAACGATTATTTAGGTGCGAAAGCTTAGCGCAATTGATGGATTACCATGCACAGAATAGAAGTGGAGATTACATTCTTCGAATGCCTGCAAATGGTTCTACATTTAGGGACATGGAGGAAAAATGACCACACTTTAAAGAAGAACCGCGTAATCTCAGGCTTTCATTGGGAGCGGACGGTGTCAATCCATTTGGAGAGCTGAGATCTATTTACTCAGTGTGGCCTGTTTTTGTTATCAACAATAACATTCCTCCATGGATGTAAATAAAGAGGGAGCACATAATGTTTTCAATGATTGTTCCAGGTATTTGTTTACATCAATTTTCTTTAACATAGTAGCATCTCATTTGTCTTATTTGTTGCATAATGACTTATATTTTTTTCATTCAATAGTCATGTACATTAATTTACCTATGTGCGGTAAAATGGTTATAATAATTATGTAATGTTTATGTTCATTCAACTCGTAGGAAGTACCAAGTGAAGATATGAATGTGCTCTCGAGGCCTCTTATCAACGAGTTACTAAAGTTATGGAATGGCGTCACTATGTATGGCATCTCTAGACTAATAGGACAAAGACAATTTCAATTCCATGCAATGCTTGTATGGACAATTCATGATGCCCCAGGGCTAACACATTTTGTGGTATGTTATAATGTTCGACTACACTTTAACAATATTTAATTTGATGAAGTAGATATCATGAATGTTTTTAAAATAATCTATTCATTATATATAATTATAAAAATTGACATATTTAATCCAATTATATATCATCTTGCAGGTCTTCAAACAAAGGGAAAATTTGCATGTCCAATTTGTGGTCCAAAGATGAAATCTCGTCGTTCAACAAGTTTAGGAAAGCAGATGTTTGATGAGTATAGGCACTTCCTCCATAGAAATCATAAGTATCAAACTACTGAAAAACATCTTTTCAATGGGAAAGAGGAGACTACATCAAAACCACGAAGAATGTCACCTCACCTATGAAAGTTGGAATATAATAGAATTAATCGTCAAGGTTATACATCAGATCAAATTGTTTATCTATCATATATGATATGTTTTGAATTTATATTTTTATATTGTGTTGTGTTTACTCATGTTGTAATTGACAATGATTGTCATTGTTAATTTTTTTAACTTATATGCTTCATGAAGGTCGTCAAGGCATTAATGGTCAGCTTCCATAGGGACTGAAAAGTTATCCCAGACAATTTAGTAGGTTGCCCTACTATGAACAACTACAAATTGTGCATTTGTTTGATAAAATGCATATCGAAAAGAATATAACAGAAATGTTATGGAAAATATTGGATGGAAAGCATGACAAAGAAAAAAATGTCAAAATTTGTAGTAACATTCAGGAAGCCAATCATGTAATGAAAAATGTCATTCAATTGAATAGTGATGGAGACCAAATTAATATAAGTGTCCTTCCTTGGTTATTAACAGAGCAGCAAAGCAATGCTATAAAGGAAGTCATACAAAAAATTTGATTTCCCACAGGATTTGCTGTGAACATAAACAATATAATAACAAAGAAAGGGGAATTTGGGTTAGGGATGAAAACGCATGATTGGCATACCTTCAGTAAGGTAATTATTCTGGTATATTATATACACTTGTATAATGCATGTACTTTTCAAGGTATTGTGTTTACTAATTTTGGAAAAAAAATTGAAAAGATCATTTTATAATTGTTGCAGTACGTTCTACCTCTATCTCTCCCAGACAACTTTGACAACAATGTAAAGCAAGTTATATATGATTTTGGAAAATATATGAGGTAAGTAGTGAGATTTGTTCAATTCGTTGTATACATCTTATAATTGCCATTTGTTTTACTTGTTATGTAATATATTGTATATTTTTGTTAAATATCGTTAATATATTTGTGCATT